>JAXCGZ010001934.1:157500-175000 GCA_037179515.1 Halocaridina rubra | reverse complement strand
AGACAGAGTCTTAGCATCATTGGATCAAAGAAGTACATGGAGACCTGAACTTATATTAACGGAAATCGGTGTATGGCAGATCTCTATGTTAGTTTGACGTTACTGCATATGCTCTCAAAAAATACGTAATCAGAGAATTGGAAATGAAATAATGCCGTGTGAACCTCTAGTAATCAAAAATTCCAAATTAAGGTTCATCAAGACGACTCTTGGTATATGGGGCTGGCCGAAACTATTATCGCATCGTGTTTGACTAGAAGATGTCATAGGTCGAATTTTGTTTCCTCCACGAGTGTGCTGATACTGCTTTCCTACAAGAGTTTATGTAATGTATGTAAAGAGGACATTGTTATTTTACAATGACACGATTAAGTACTGATCATACTGACTTTGTGAATGATCAACAGATTGATTATGCTTATGAATTTAGACTCTCCCAATGTGCAGCAATATTGTGGAGAAAACGTTTGTCTTCTTATATCAGACCAGTTTTGGTAAATTACTTGATAATTAGTATTTTTGGTAATACTCTTTTTACCAGTTTAATTCTAAACTTGTATATCCCAATCGACAAGCAAACACTTGAATCACCAGATGATTGCGACAGTTGATTTGATCATTAGAAAATGAGATATTGATGCAATAGTAATTACTGGAGATGTTAATGCTGACTCTTTCAAAAGTTGATTTTGGAAAGAACTGTAGTCTCATACTGATACCTTTTCACTGTCTGTGCTAGATTTGCATCTCCCTGAAAGCACCTTTACTGATCCGTGCTCAGCAAAGAGTTTATCAAGTTGCTTAATAATACAATGAGTTCTGATAATCGAATCAAATATTTTTTATATGTATGTGTTAACTATAAAGAAGAAATTTTGGATCATTTCCATTATATTTTACAGTAATATATCCAACTGAATGAGATTCTTATGAGCTTGAGTTTATACAATTGAAAAGTGTGGATGAATTGACACAGTTAATTACTTCTGAAAAATTGGGTATTATGAACAACATCAATGATGTAGTCGTTGAGAATGAAATTATGCTACACAGGGTTCTTTACTGCCTGGACATGTGTCTGAACATCACTGATTTGTATTGTAGTAAGTAAAATATGTTAAGAGAGTCTAATATCGCCTGCCTTTTTTAAAAGATTTAAAAAAGAATACAAAATAATTCCTGGCTGAAATAAAACAGGTAAAAACTATCGTTGATGCTCATCAACGCATCCTAAAATGGAAGTACTGTGGGAGAGCATTGCTTGGAGAGCTTCTCACAAATATGAAAAATTCACGAGCGTTTAAAGCTGCAATTAAAGATTATAAGACAAATGAGGTCTTAATCAGAAAACGAAAACTGTCAGAAAATTTACTTAAGAAAAAGTATCAAACTTTCTGGAAAGATGATAATAAGATAAAGAAATTAATATAATAATAATGTCTAAGCTAATTTAGTTTATGGTATGAATGGTAGTCAAAACATTTGTGATATATTTTAGAATGAATTTCTTTATATATTAATAGAGGCCAGAGCAACGAAAGTGTTAAGAACTCCCTCAGGATAACTGTGTAAAAAAACCTGAAAACTCTGTACGCTGTCATAGAAATAGATCTCTGCACACTAATTTACTACACGACATGATAAAGTATGCGTCTACTCCAATAATTAACGATAAATTTGGTAACAAGCATTGTTCATATAATAACAGACCAGATATGATGTTTTCCATTTTTCTAATTATTTTTGGATATCTTTTTTAAATATAGAATATAACATTCATCTAAGTGATGCACAGCATTCGTTTCATGCAAAGTATTCTGCTATATCTACTTATATTGTTTAGAAAGAAGCCATTGGTGATTATTTACTGTCTAAGGCTAGTGTATTTTGTGGTTTCTGTGACAGTAGCAAAGCTTTGATAGTAGTGACCGAGGAATATTGATAGGAAAGTTGTTAAACAAAGATGTCCCAGTTAGTAATATAAATTTTATAAGATACATCAATACAATCAGTTTGCAAGACTGGTGAGTGGTTATTATAAAGACAAAGTTGTGTATTGGGATTTCCATTGACAGACTCATAAGGAAAATTGAGAGTCTAAAGTTTGGGCGTAAATTAGGTATTATATATGCTAACATAACTGTACATGAATTTTTCAATGTTTTTCTAGCCCCATCTGTCACCACCTTGCAAATACTTTATGATGATCCAAATATGGAGACTCATTCCTTGTATTTGCAGTTTAATAAGACAAAAATCAAATGTATGACATTTAGCTCATTCTCTAAGAATATGAACCCCTTAAGCTTTGAATGGATAATTGAAGTTTGTCATTTTTAATAATCTGTGTAACTCAAGGATATAATTCGAGCTAGAAGAAAACTGTATTGAGGGTTTTTTAATACCATGGTTTTAGAGAAAATACTGAAGACCAATACGGAAATAGTTCTATTTCAATTATATGAGAGAGCACTTCATCCATAAAATCCAAAGAGAATCTAATATTACCATTTCCTATATGATTAAATTTCGAACGGTATAAAAGTATTCCTGGAGACAAAACAATTCAGTTTTATTGGTCAAATTAGCATAGTATCATAAGTGAATACATGTCAAATTATTCTTATTCAGCCAATACTATGTTTTAGGGTTGTGATTTATGGTATATTAATTCATACTCTCAAACTGAGCTTAAACACTTTGTGACTGGTTACTATGAAGCAATTAATAAGAAGTTAAGATGATCGTACCATGAAAGTAACCAAGTTGCCTGTTTGGAAGCACAATTCCTCATTGTGAACATTATAAGTATATGATTTGCATTTAGGATTGTATTCCTTTGTTCTTCAAATCTTGCAGTTACATAATGAAAATAATAGATTATTTGTTCTTGACCTCACGATTGTTAAATAGAATACATGACGTACAGCATAAGACATACTAAATTTACAGTTTGCTTAATAATAACATCGAAGAATCATTAGCAAGAATATGCTTTGCTCAGTATAGAGAGAAACCCTTAAGGATGGCTTGGGCACAATGTAACCGAACTTGTTTAAATCTCGCTTTAATAAAGACCGTTTTTTTTTCTTTTGCACGAGTTCATTTTAAATATAAGTTTCATATTTCTTATAAGAAGGTGTTACCACCTCCTCAATTGAGGGAGGTCTAAGCCTGTTATTCCTTTTTTTAATATACAACGTTAAAGTTAAACGTTTTTAAATATGAATTTACAATGGCTTTAGGATAACTTCTTTTTATATCTCAAATGTAAAATTCGTTTTACATCTATTCTTAACACTAATTTGTCTTGTTGAGATATGACATTATTGCCTGTTACCACAGAACTCTTTATCGTTATTTTTCATTACTAATATTTCTATGAATTATTCATTTGCTGTTGTGGTCATTTTAGCTGTCTCTGAGTACTTTTAACGGAATGTATTGTACGAAATACACTTAATTATCAAATAAAATATGTTCTTTGGATAATTTTTTCTCATTAAATTTTGCCTTTGAGATCACGTACTTTACATAAGTATCTAATTTTGCTACCATGCATGAAATTTTTCACTAATAAATGCTAGACAGTCAATCTATCTATCTATCTATCTAGCTCTCTATCTATCCACCTATCGATCTGTTTCTCACTATCAATCAATCTATCTATCTATCTTATCTATCTATTTATATGTCTGTCTGTCTGTTTGTCTGTCTGTCTATCTATCTATCTATCTATCTATCTATCTATCTATCTATCTATCTATGTGTATACTTACTGAAGTCCTGCTAACAGATTAAAGATATTAAATTATTATTGTAATTTTAGGGTAATATAAGACCTGCTTGCTCTCTGCTTTAACTGTGGTTACTTATTTTCAAATTTCGGATGCTGTTTTAGTATATATATATATATATATATATATATATATATATATATATATATATATATATATATATATATATATATATATATATATATATATATATGCGCAATCAAATAAATACATTAAAAAAGGTGAAAACATGAATTATATTTCACCCTTAAACGGGCCTCGAACCTAAGACATAATTAGTGGGTCAAGGCGCTACCAACTACACCACTGAAGGTCTAAAAGAAGATGCAAATTTCACAACTAAATGCTATGCTATGGATGAACGCAATCTTTCTGAATGATTTCTAGTTCATATTACAGTTTCATTCCAGCCTCATTCTTGACATCGTTTTCGCATTTAATTCAAATCTCATGCTATATAGGCATCAATAAAAATCAATTAAGCATAATAACATATGTTAAAACATGCTCCTTGGCACAGTAATTATCTATCTTAGGTTCGAGTCCCGGTCAGGGGTGAATTATAATTCATGTTTTCACATATGTTAATTTATTCATTTGATTATTACTGATGCCTGTATAGCATGGGATTTTAACTGAAAGCGAAAACGAAGCCACGAGTAGGTTGGGAAGCTATAATATGATCGAAAAGGCATTCAGAATTAATGCGGTCACTCCTAGAATAGCAGTTAGCTGTGAGGTTTGCTTTTTCTTTTAAACCTTCAGTGGTGTGGTTGGTAGCGCCAAGTTTCGGTCAGGGGTTATATATATATATATATATATATATATATATATATATATATATATATATATATATATATATATATATATATATATATATATATATATATATATATATATATATATATATATATATATATATATATATATATACATATATATATATATATATATATATATATATATATATATATATATATATATATATATATATATATATATATATATATATATATATATATGAAGCTCCATATTGCTTCATATTGTGCTGTGATATAACAGTTTATTTTGCATATATATATATATATATATATATATATATATATATATATATATATATATATATATATATATATATATATATATATATATATATATATATATATATATATATATATATATAGCAAAAACTTCTAACTGTAACTTTTCGAGCATGTAAATAGATAAGCTTTAGCTTACTTTTAAACGCCAGTGAAATCATGCAAGCAAAATACATGTATTAAAGTTCTGCAACAGAAAATTAGGCCTTTTGATTTTACTCAGCCTCTCATAAATATAAAAAGGCCTTTGTAGTTGTAATATTTTACGGTTAACCCTCCTCATTTCAAAGCTTATACCACTGGCCCAATGCCTATCAGAGTAAGCTTTTTTGGAAATAATTTATGGTAGAAACTCTACGACTGAAGAATAAGAGGAGAGAGAGAGAGAGAGAGAGAGAGAGAGAGAGAGAGAGAGAGAGAGAGAGAGAGAGAGAGAGAGAGAGAGAGAGAGAGAGAGAGAGAGAGAGAGAGAGAGAGAGAGAGAGAGAGAGAAACTTATCAGATGCCGTGAAAATTAATTTTTATCAGTACTATACTACTAGAATACATGTTCGAGTTGATTAGGCACTGTTTTAGTTTTAATTTTATAATATGCTTTGAACGTGATTCTTTAGGAATCGTCCTTTATTTATACTTAAATTATATAAGTAACAGTTTTCAGCCTCCTCGAGAAATAAGAGCCTTGACCATGTACCTGCATATTCCTGAGTACAATCGAATATACACAGTGCATAGGAATATGAATATAGAGACGCAAATTCGAGTTTATACAAAAGGCTGTATATGTAATTACAAAAAGAGAAAAAGGCCATTTATGACAGTGATTAAAATGTTATCAATAGAGTAAAGAATAAGGAAATAAAGAGTAAACGAAAGTAGATGGATAACTAAATAAGGATGTGTCTAAAAGCAGAGCAGTATACATCATTTGGAAAATGATGTGACTCCATCCCACCGTGTACATCATTGTAATGAGAGAGAGGCTGAGAAACTGTAAGTACGATTTTCAGAGAAAAGTGGTTTCTGTATCATCAATAGAAATAGCATTGGGAAAAGAAAGCTGTGAAAGCAAAGATATCGAACGCATTTGGGAGAAAAATGGCGTTGTAGAGATTTTCTTTTTCTACTGAATCTTCTTTGAGTAGCCAGGACTATTATGAATGGAAAATACGGAAGGATGATAGAGGGAAGAGGCAAACGTGAATGTTCGAAGAGAAAGAGTAGATAAGATAAATTTCTCCAGAATGTTATATTAAGGAAAAAGAATGAAGAAAGTGAAATGATATTAGAGAGAGAGAGATGAGGATGCGTCTGAAAGCTCAGAAACCAACGACTCAGACAGCACCAGCATAAGCGTTTTCCTTTAAAAAATTTAATTAAGGAAAAATGAGAAGAAAGAGCCAGTACAGAAGATGTATAGAAAAAGGAAAGTTTTGGGGAAAGGTTTAGACTGTGAAATGAGCGACTGTATGAAACCGAAGCCAATACAAAAAAAAAAAATTGGAGAGAACCGCGAGGAATCAACTGAAATGGTTATAATGTACAAGGGGAAATACGTGTAAGGTAACTAAGAAACCACTGCGATTAATAATACAGTGCAGAAGTTTCGAATTTAAAAAAGAAAAAACTAAAATGGAAGTGCTCTCCAATGGATATATATTTATTCATTCAGTTTTACCATTTCAGTCTTGAAGTAGTAATCAGATGAATTATGTATACAATATCATTCATCTTGGCAGATTTTCACATCCTAATTACTAGTTTTATATTTATATATAACTAGATCAAAAGATTATTTAACTCTATTGAGAACTGACAAATGTTCGCAGCATTTGTCATAGCACTGAATCATTTAATCATATAAAACTATATCAAAGGATTATTTAACTTTTTATTAAGAACTGACAAATGGTCACAGAACTGTCGCATCATTTCATCATTTAATCAACGCAAAGAATCCTAGCCCCCATATATTTGAAAATTCTATGCTTAAACTTGGTCTGGATTCTTACCAAAATGTTATGCGCACTCACGCACGCGCACACACACACACACACACACACACAAACACTTATATATATATATATATATATATATATATATATATATATATATATATATATATATATATATATATATATATATATATATATATATATATATATATATATATATATATATATATATATATATATATATATATATATATATATATATATATATATATATATATATATATATATATATATATATATATATATATATATATATATATATATATATATATATATATATATATATATATATATATATATATATATATATATTATATATGTATATATATATATATATATATATATATATATATATATATATATATATATATATATATATATATATATATATATATATATATATATATATATATATATATATATATATATATATATATATATATATATATATATATATATATATATATATATATATATATATATATATATATATATATATATATATATATATATATATATATATATATATATATATATATATATATATATATATATATATATATATATATATATATATAATATATATATATATATATATATATATATATATATATATATATACATATATAAATATATATATATATATATATATATATATATATATATATATATATACACGTGTGTATGTATGTATGTATGTATGTATGTATGCATGCATGTATGTATGTATGTATGCAATGATTTGCAAAGGACTAAATTACACTTTTTGTTCATCAGAGTACGATACAAATTACCTTACTACAGGGGGGGGGGATATTATCAAAGAATTAATATGCCGTCCGAGGTCTCCTATTCATCACGCCATGATATCAAAAAAGAAAGTACTGTGATAGTTCATAATGCTTGCAGTTGGTATATACCCAGTAACGCAAAGCAACTGTTCGTATCAGTCCATTTTCGTTTTGACAAAGATAAATATGTTCCTTGCTTGGAAAATATTTTTAATGGGAAGTCTCTTGGAAATATCAGGAACGCGATACTATGCTCGCTAACAAGAGCTCTGTATTGCTGTGTGTTACATGCAAGGCGAAATATTACTTTGTCTACTAAACTCCTGCATAATTTATTTGAAAAAAAAAAATCTTTACAATATAGTATGGTGTTATTATGCGTGTTAACAGTGTCTCATGATGAAAGTCTTATGGATCTTTTATATTGCCATTGCTTAAATAGATACTAGAATTTCGAAATGTTTTTGCAATATTTTCATTGTGTATTGCTTATATGAGGTTGATTATATGTACATCGTTATGAGAGGGGGTGGAGGGGAGGGGGGGTCATGGTGGTTGTCGAATAGCGGTGTTTGACAGAGATGCGGTAAGTGTATTAGCGGAGCTACGGCCATTAAGCTCAGTGTGTAACAACAGTTATTTGGTCAAGGAGCTCCACGGATGGGAGACTTTGTACTTGATATAAGAGGGGTAAAACCCCTTCGTAAATGCTGGACACTGACCGACATTAAAGAGAATGAGAGTTTCATGAAACACGGGTTGAGTATGGCGTTATTTATCAGTCTGAAAGCCGAAGTCTTCACCAATTTAGTCTCTCATTGTTATTATTATATAATTTGATGTACACATGCATGCTCTTCAAGTGACAGCTTTATTTCACCATCATCTTTGAGTACTGAAAGCAGTATGAGTTACACCTGACATGATAATGGTTGTATGGGTTGTTCATGCGTACTGATTTCTTTCCATGAATGCTCGGTCTCACTTGTTCTAAAGAAATTGATTAAGTGTGAGAAAATATTTGAGGTCTGAGTGCTTGATGTAGTACGCACTTGATGTGTTGGAGTTTTTATAATGATTTACTATGGATGCTAACCAAGAATACTATTGAACTATATTTTCGTTGGCTTAGAACATTTATCAGATGTTTGGTAGGTTGTGGAGCCTATTGACATTACATTAAAATTAATTGAGAAGAATCAAATCCCAGGTGAAAGTCGTATTAGTCGATGTGTTTATATTTTCAAATACATGTTTTGCAATACTTATATCAATTTTGCATATAGAAATTGCATATCGTTGCCATTGATAAATATACATAAATACAAAAGAAAAGTATATTAACAAAAAAAGTGAAATGAGGTTCGTAACAAGTAAATAATAAAAGTAAGCTACAATACTTTTTAAGAAAATTTATATATTTAACGCCAGTGAATGAGGACGGATGTACCGGTCATAAAATATTTATACTCGACATAATGAAAAAAAAAAAAAGTTCTCAAACAACTGGTATTTGAGTTTTGGAAACGTTTCTTCTTTAGTATGAAAATAGCGTTGGTAGCTTTTTCTTTTTTTTTACTGCTTTCCAATGTGCTATTCAACAACCTCGATACAATATGAAGAGGAAAACTAAATATGTACCCGAGGCAGTGGTGGGTCGGCAAACAGGTAAAACTTCACAGCTGAACGGTGAAGTGATGCCTTGTGTCATTCTGGAAGATCAACCACAATCTCCAGTGCAGACTGTGTGGCCATGCTCTCCCTGGTTAAGCGCAGTATAAGCTGTAAACTGCTTTCTAATGTTCAAGAAATCCGAATACCAATAGTGAGAGTTAAAAAGTTGGGATTATTATTATTATTATCATTATTATTATTATTATTATTATTATTATTATTATTATTATTATTATTATTATTATTATTATTATTATTATTATTATTATTATTATTATTATTATTATTATTATTATTATTATTATTATTAGTTTTATTATTATTATTATTATTATTATTATTATTATTATTATTATTATTATTATTATTATTATCATTATTATTATTATTATTATTACTACTATTATTATTATTATTTTTAATATTATTATTATTATTATCATTATTTTTAATATTATTATTATTATTATCATTATTTTTATTATTATTATTATTATTGATAAAACAAAGTAATGCATATATCTATATTTTCATGATTCCAAATATTCTACCTCCTACTGTAGAGATTAGAACCTGGGACCTGTATGACATGAGACAGAAGCTTAGGAGCTGGGACTCAGCGTACTAAGCTGTGGACTCCTGTACTATAAGGCCCAGCTTCGAATTCCGAGAGCAGGAGGTATAATGATTGAATTTGTTTCTTTAATATTATTATTATTATCATTATTATTATTATTATTATTATTATTATTATTATTATTATTATTATTATTATTATTATTATTATTATTATTATTATTATATTTATTATTATTATTATTATTATTATTATTATTATTATTATTATTATTATTATTATTATTATTATTATTATTATATTTATTATTATTATTATTATTATTATTATTATTATTATTATTATTATTATTATTATTATTATTATTATTATTATTATTATTATTATCATTATTATTATTATTATTATTATTATTATTATTATTATTATTATTATTATTATTATTATTATTATTATGCGTTTCATTGATTTACGTGACGTTTGTATAAATAAAAGAAAGCTGTCGACTAGTAAAAAGGTCCTTTTTAGGTTCTTTTAGCTCGAACTGATGCAAATTTAACTGTACTTATGTAATTTATCTATATATAAAAAAGTCATAATAACCCATATAAGGGGGTGGCAGAGTCAAAGTAAAATCCTTGATTCTTTGTGGGAATAGAATACAGAGGAGGGGATTCCCAGTCCCCTAGATCCACCCCATATATAGTCATAGTAGTTTTATATTTTCTATGTGCTGTTAAGAGAAATAATTTCATCTCAAACACTATATCTGCTTTAAGTTTTAACCCCGATTCAACAATCATTTAGACTATATATATGAGATGCAGTAATGGTGCCTCCCGGTACTTGTTTTTTTTCTCCCTCTCTTTTTGTTGTGTAATAAATGTTCCGTTCTTATACGTCGACGTGCATGGAAGATAGATAGATAGATAGATAGATAGATAGATAGATAGATAGATAGATAGATAGATAGATAGATAGATAGATAGATAGATAGATAGATAGATAGATAGATAGATAGATAGATAGATAGAGAAAGAGAGAGAGTGAGTGAAAGTGAGAAAGAGAGAGAGAGAGAGAGAGAGAGAGAGAGAGAGAGAGAGAGAGAGAGAGAGAGAGAGAGAGAGAGAGAGAGAGAGAGAGAGAGAGAGAGAGAGAAAATTGATATTAATATCTACTAAGGTTAAACAGGAGTCGTTGTATAAATATTAAAGAAGAAAAAGCTGATATCCCGTTACACGGTTATTGTTGAAACCAAAGTAGTTCTTTTCGAAGCAGCTGTTCTAGTAAAAAAAATCTATTTTATTGTAGGCAGCTCACACACACACACACACACACACACACACACACACACACACACACACACACACACACACACACACACACACACACACAGAAGGTACATCAACAGTAACAAACTTATTAGAATTTTATGATGAGGTAAGCCAAATCTTGCAGGAAAGAGAGGGCTGGGCAGATTGCATATTCCTAGACTTCCAGAAAGCGTTTGACACTGTTCCACATGGGAGACTTATTAGGAAGCTGCAATCAATGGCTAGAATAGGTGGAAATGTTTTGGAATGGATAAAAATTTACTTAGAAGGAAGGGAACAGAGGGTTAGAGTAAGACACTCAGTGTCTGAATGGAAAAGAGTTAGTAGTGGAGTTCCACAGGGTTCAGTTTTAGGGCCACTTTTGTTCCTTGTATATGTAAATGACCTACCAGAGTCTGTAAATTCATTCATGAATATGTTTGCAGATGATGCAAAGATTGTGAAGAAAGTAAAAAACGAGAACAATAGTAGAGAACTGCAGGAGGATCTAAATAATCTGCATGAGTGGTCAGAAAAGTGGCTAATGAAATTCAGTACGTCAAAATGTAAGGTAATGAGAATGGGTACAAGTGCAAGAAGGCCCAAGCTTGACTACTCGGTGGCTGGAGTACAACTTCAAGAGACAGAAAATGAGAGAGACCTAGGAGTAAACATACTGGCAGATTTGTCTCCAGAAATACATATAAATGGCATAGTAAGGGCAGCATATGCATTCTTATCAAATGTAATGGTAGCCTTCAGGCACATGGACAAGGAAATGTTCAGAAATATTTATGTAACCTATGTGAGGCCAAAACTCGAATATGCAGCCCCCTTTTGGAATCCGCACTTGAAAAAGCACATAGCTAAGCTTGAAAAAGTTCAAAGACATGCCACGAAACTGGTGCCAGAAATACGCAATCTCAGTTATGATGAGAGGCTGAGGGAATTAGACTTACCATCACTCGAAGCTAGAAAAGTAAGGGGGGATATGGTGACAGTCTTTAAATTCTTTCATGGTTATGATAGAGTGGATAGGGATCGATATTTCGATATGGCTGGCTCTAGAACTAGAGGTCATAGTTTGAAGCTTCGTAAGAAAACTTCTTTGCAGGATGTAAGGAAATACTTTTTCAGTGTAAGAGTAGTTGATAATTGGAATTCGCTAAGCGAGGAGGTAGTTAATGCTATCTCAATCCATAGTTTTAAGGACAGGTACGATAAGTATCACTAAGTCTAAAATGGAACCGATCAGGAGACGGGAAGATACGAGCTTTGGGCTCTTTCCCGTAAACACAATTAGGTAATCACAATTAGGTAATCACACACACACACACACACACACACACACACACACACACACACACACACACTATATATATATATATATATATATATATATATATATATATATATATATATATATATATATATATATATATATATATATATATCAGTGAGACAACATGGCTTCAGAGAAGGTAGAACAACAGTAATAAACGTACTAGAATTATATGATGAGGTAAGCAGAATCTTACAGGAAAGAGAGGGCAGGGCAGATTGTATATTCCTGGATTTCCAGATAGCATTTCACACTACCCACACTTATTAAAAAGCTGCAAGCTATGGGAAGAATAGGTGGAAATGTCTTGGAATGGATAAAAACTTACTTAGAAGGAAGGGAGCAGAGGGTTAGAGTAAGACACTCAGTGTCTGAATGGAGAAGAGTTAGTAGTAGAGTTCCTAACAGTCAGTTTTAGGGCCACTTTTATTATTTGTATATGTAAATGACCTACCAGAGTCTGTAAATTCATTCATGAATATGTGTCCAGAAGATGCAAAGATTATGAAGAAAGTAAGAAAGAAGAACAATGGTAGAGAACATCAGGGGGATCTAAATAGTCTGCATGAGTGGTCAGAAAAGTGACTAATGAAATTCAATACTTCTAAATGTAAGGTAATAAGAATGGTTACAAGTGCAAGAAGGCCCAGGCTTGACTACTCAATGGCAGGAGTAGAACTTCAAGGAACAGAGAATGAGAAAGATTTAGGAGTAGATATACTGGCTGATTTGTCTCCAGAAACGCATATAAATGGCACAGTAAGGGCAGCATATACTCTCTTAGCAAATGTAAGGGTAGACTTCAGGCTCATTGACAAGGAAATGTTCAGAAATATTTATGTAACCTATGTGAGGCTAAAGCTTAAATATGCAGCCTCCTATTGGAATCCGCACTTAAAAAAACGTAGTTAAACTGGAAAGAGTTCATAGACATGTCACGAGACTGTAGCCAGAAATACGCAATCTCACTTATGTTAAGAGGCTGAGGGAGTTAGACTTACCATCACTCGAAGCTAGAAGAATGAAGGGGATATGGTGACGGTTTTTAAATTCCTGCATTGTTATGACAAAGCGGATAGGGATCGATATTTTGATATGGTTGGCACTAGAACTAGAGGTCATAGTTTGAAGCTTCGCCGAAAAAAAAAATTCTTTGCAGGATGAAAGAAAGTACTTTTTTTTAGTGTAAGAGTAGTTGATAAGTGGAGTTCGGTAAGCGAGGATGTAGTTAATGCTAACTCAATCCAAAGTTTTAAGGATAAGTATGATAAGTATCACTAAGTACAAAATGGAACAGACCAGGAGACAGGAAGTTACGAGCTTGGAGCTTTATTCCGTAAGCACAACTACGTAATTACACACACACACACACACACACACACACACACACACACACACACACACACACACACACACACACACACACACACGCACACACACACACACACACACACACACACACACACACACACACACACACACACACACATATATATATATATATATATATATATATATATATATATATATATATATATATATATATATATATATATATATATATATATAATTGCTAAAAGGGAAGGGTGAAAATTTTGAGCATTTAATATTTCTTTTCATGCTATTTTAAATATGAATTTATCTTTATATATATATATATATATATATATATATATATATATATATATATATATATATATATATATATATATATATATATATATATATATATGATCATATTTTACTTCTGACCGGAACTCAAACATAAGACACTTACATAATGTGTCAAAGTAATACCAATTACACCACAGTATTTATGTCTTCGGTTCGAGTCCCGGTCAGGGGTAAATTATGATTCATGTTTTCACATATGTTAATGTTTTTCTTTGATTATATATATATATATATATATATATATATATATATATATATATATATATATATATATATATATATATATATACTCTTTCTTCACCTAGAGCTGCTTTAGTACTCTTTAATTTTATCATAAATTTTTATATATTATTGTTTGCTCTCCTTGAATATCACCACCCAATAATATGTTATTATTCGTGTCATATTTCACCAGATGATGCAGATTCATCGACATTTAATTGCAATATCTTCGCCTTTCATGGAAAGTTTTTTTTTTTTGGGGGGGAATGAATTAAACTTCATCATGGCTTAAATTCTCTCCTAAAAAAATTCCCTGCATTATGTAGTGACATGAAACTCATTTTATCTTAAGCCAGTTGAAATAATGATGTATTAGAAAGAGTAATTGTGCTGTGCTAGTGGATTCTCTCCACTTGGAAGTTGACCATTCTCTGCCTCCCATAGTTTCTTTCATTTTTCGTTTACATCATCATTTCAGGGGGGGGGGTTAGGATGGGTGGGTATTGTCAAAGTGAGCATATGAACGTCCCCTATCAACCCAAGTTCATTCCCTCATTTTGTCTGACTTTCTCTCTACTTTTTCAAGGACGGGGGATAAGAATATCGCATCCATGTTCCCCTATTTGTTGTAAAAGTCGTCTACACGGAGGCTAGGGTGGGTGACTAGGTATCCCTCTTTTGTACTATCCTCGAAAGAGCAGTCGAGGTTTTGCTTTGACTCAGCCACATCCCTTATAGGAGGATTATGGCCTTTGCATAGAAAGATAGACTCTGAGTAAATTTATGTATATAATTTAAAGAGAACTATATTATGTCTCTATATGATGATCCGATCTTACGACACAGACTACCTTTTCTTAGTGAGGGCTAGGACGGTGCCTCCTTTCTAAGGACGTTGGTTTTGGCAGTACGTAACTGTTACCCCGAGTAAATGTCATTTCTAACCTTACACCGTGGACGGCCACTAACTGACGATCTGATGAATCAGAGTCGTGTGATCTACCACCCCTCCATGGCGGCCATAATATTATGTCCTCTATATGAAGGATATATTTTTTCCAAAGATTACTTTTATTTTCATTAATAACTTGTACAAATTGGAAAATTCACATTCCTACAGTCTATTTTGACTTTCATGAACTTCTGAATCTGTTTCCAGAATACGAATTTTTTCTATTAATTCAACTGTACAATGAAAATCATAAATACAAGTTCTCTTTTTTCTCATAATTTCTTGTTATCGTATGTTTTGCAATACAGATATATCATTTGACAGTAAAATTTCTCTCAAAACTTGTTTCCTAAGCTTATACTACATGGCAATCTTTTATTGACTATATCCTTTCTTCAAGTAACAATCTTTTCTCAAACTGGGTCAGGGGTTATGCCAGGGAATGTACAACCGCAATATCTCAAAGGGGTCATGTGGTCGAGGATGTGCAGACGTATAAAACAAATTGGAAGAGTACATTCATAAGGGGGGTTTACACGGTCAAACTGTTCGTCGAACGCGGTTCGACAGACAAGTGTTTGAAGTGATGTTCGAACGTGTGAACGGGGTATTTGGTTGTCGAGCACGTTCGACAAACGTGTTCGACATCCAAATACCCCGTTCACCCCCGTTTGACCGTGTAAACCGCCCTTTAGTCTGTCAATTCAAGTGTTTATCTTAGTCCAGGTACTTGTGACACTTAACACATGCACTTAGATTATGTTTATCCTTACTCTAATATCATTCTATATATTTAGCACAGATAAGGGTATTATCAATCCAAAATTCGAAAGAGTTATATTACGAATGTAAATACTTAATTACTTTTATAATGTTTCGCAAAGGATTCGCTTTAAATTCTTCCGTTGTATTATTTCACTTATCAATATTGCTTTTTCTTGTTGCAGATTTAAGGGCAGTTTTTTGGTCCATACCGTTGCCTTCCTCTTAACTATCAAATTATTCAGGAATTACTTATTTGTATGCACTGAGGTGCCTTTAATACCTGCATTTCAGTATACCGTATTATATTGCTAATGATAGTATTAAAAATAATAATAATAATAATAATAATAATAATAATAATAATAATAATAATAATAATAATAATAATAATAATAATAGTAATAATAATAATAATAAAAATAATAATAATAATAATAATAATAATAATAATAATAATAATAATAATAATAATAATAATAATAATAATAATAATAATAATAATAATAATAATAATAAAAATAATAATAATAATAATAATAATAATAATAATAATAATAATAATAATAATAATAATAATAAAAATAATAATAATAATAATAATAATAATAATAACAATAATAATAATAATAATAATAATAATAATAATAATAATAATAATAATAATAATAATAATAATAATAATAATAATAATAATAATAATAATAAAAATAATAATAATAATAATAATAATAATAATAATAATAATAATAATAATAATAATAATAATAATAAAAATAATAATAATAATAATAATAACAATAATAATAATAATAATAATAATAATAATAATAATAATAATAATAATAATAATAATAATAATAATAATAATGATAATTTTTCATACATTTTGGCTTCTCCCTCCAGAGTCAACAGGATGACCACACTAAAAAAAAGCATAAGTACTATGATAACGCAAGGGAAAACTACTCTTCTATTTCCCTCGAATCATATGCATTTTCTCTAAATACATGTCAGAAAGACTGAACAACTCCATTCTCTTGTGCTCCATCATGCGATTTTGGTGTCACTCACTGACAGTTGTCAATGCAAGTGGATGTATTAGTTTTTGCTGTCAGTCTCTATTTTGCAAGTATCTCACCTTACTGAATGATAAGAATTCTTCTGGATGGGCCTCACACATCCTATCTCTTAAACTCTTGCTTGACCGGCACCTGAACTGATCGATGGGTAATATCACCCAGTAATTAGTATTACTATTATTGCACTAGTCATTTTTCG
>JAXCGZ010001934.1:137500-140000 GCA_037179515.1 Halocaridina rubra | reverse complement strand
TATATCATGACGCACCCTATGTGTGTATTTACTGTCCTAAAGAGTGTCTGAAAGAGCTTTGAAGGACCAATACATCACCCTGAGATGTCTAGAATGTCATGTGATATGGTCAATCCCTTCCAGCCAATGCAGTACGGCAGTGTATAAATCCAAATGATTCTGTAAGATTTGTGAACAATAGTTTTAATTAGGATCTAATGGCGACCACAGCTGCATAGCATTTATAGAATTTTCAAATATAAAAAGTTTTCATTCTAAAATATCCGACCCTTAGATTAATCTGGGGGAAACGCGCTAAATAATGCTGCCTTCCATGAGCTATATCCAAGTCTATGTAAAAGAAGAAGAAACGAAATCTCATATTAACCATGCAAGATCTCCGAGATTTCATATACCCCGTACTTGCAAGAGATCGTATATTTCACAAGTTTACGATAATTTTTCTCTCATTCTGTGTGTGTGTGTGTGTGTATATATATATATATATATATATATATATATATATATATATATATATATATATATATATATATATATATATATATATATATATATATATATATATATATCTTTAAGTGTTTGTACTCTTTTTGCTCTGTTTTACTCAGGTCATTCCCGTTTTCAACTGGCAGCATATATTGCCCTCTTGATACTCTTTGCTGCCAGCATGTTTTCTCTCTTCTTGTTGTGGTCATTAATGATGATTAAGTTTTATTCAAGACGAATGTTATTGTTGGCTGAAGTAGGACCATACTGGATTTTATACAGTTATTATGATGGCAATTAACCTTCTTACTTTTCATGGCTGTAAGAAGGAAGAGCCAAATAGTTCAATCTATCATGATAATAGTTTGTTTTTTATAAAGATATATTATTCCACTTTGTCCAAGCCTGGGCTTGATTCCTATGAATCTGCATTGTCTAACTCTTCACTTAACTATTGTAAAAAAGTGCTACAAAGCTCACTGATCCTTTGTATACTTTTTAACTTCTTTTTACTGACTACAGAGTACACTCAGTACCAGCAATGACACTTTTCTCTCTTTTGCCCTTGCCCAGATATATCATGTTAATATTGGAAAATATTTTGAAAATTTTTCATTCCTACACGATTTTGAATTCTTAATTCTGAAGCTGAGAATTCCATCAGCAACGTGTAAGATCATTCCCGAGGATCTGCAACCCACCACAATTATGTAGATGAACTTTTTGTCGCTTGTCATCATGTTCTGGAATTAGTATTGAAGCTGAAATAGGAGATTACACGTAAAAAAAATCCCATGTAAGCAATATTTACAAACCCTTGACCCTGAATTATATTGCCTATTGCTGGATATAGAATATCTCTGATAGTCGTGAAGGTATAAAGCATATTTATTTTTTACTTACAAAGGAAACCCTGCTGTTCTCTTGAGAATTTCATGGATATTCGTAATGGCATTGAGTGCATTTCCTTCAATAAATTAAACTGTTTTCTTTTTTCCAGCATTCGAAAACTCTTATTTATCACTGTGTACTACACCATAGCAACCTTCCCTTTCACATATATACAATATACATTTATTTGTAAGGGAATATTATAGATGTTCTTTATTCAGAAGAAATTATTTGTTGAAATGAACTGCTACCTGCACTAACTCAATACATGTATCGCCTGCCTCCCACCAAGCAGGTTCAGAGCTCAACTTCCCAAAGTAGATCGAAGAGCTTGTTCTCATCAGAGCTATTTGATATATATATATAAAAAAAAAGAGGACACTGGCATCCTCTGTGACACAGCCTTTTCCTACACAGAGATTTCAGTAACTATAACACTAGATATATGAATGTTCTGGTAGACTAGTTTCTTACAAACTCTGGCTTTAATAACAGCAAAAAGGCCTATCTCTATAGGCACTATTAAAACAAAAAATTATAAAAAATTGTCATTGCAACATTGCAGTTTCCTATTTTAAGAGGAAGGTAAATAATACTTAGATAATGCTGTCAGAGAGACTTACTCCAGTGTTGGACTAGTATTTTTTTCATAATTATGTCTACATATATATTTATTTTGAAGCAATGTTTCCTTTTTAAGTAACTGCTCTTTCTAGGCCCTTATCTGTGAATGAATTGCTGTGATATTCTTACTCTACTTATAGGATCTTAGCACACAGATGCAGAGCAGGACTGTACATAAACTATTTATCCAATACCACTTTTACTACTACTATTGTTCCTACGACTTTGACTTCTCTCTAAATAACTGTCTTGGGGCAGTTCTGTCTCTACTATTTTCCAATATACCAAATCACTGTGAAGCGACAGGAAAAAAATGACGAATGAAGATGAAATGGTTTCCTGTATCATATTTCATATCATGACATCGGCTAACGACTTTTGAGAAGCGTCAGTCCTCCTTGCAACCCCATTACAGCCACAGGCTCTGTCGCGGGGCACCAATTAAAGATGACACATTGCAGGGCGCCTGATTAACGGTACTCCAACACACATATAGTGG
>JAXCGZ010001934.1:125000-130000 GCA_037179515.1 Halocaridina rubra | reverse complement strand
ATTTAATTCAACACCAAATCTCATTCGGGACCAACAATAATCAAATAAGCACATTACCATATATGAAAACATGAATCATTTTTACCTCGACCGCGACATAAACCTGGGACTTATAATTACTAATCCAAGGCGCTACCAACTAAACCACAGAAGGTCTAAATGGAACTGACCTTACAGCTTATATCTGCTATACTAGGGATGAACGAATTCTATCTGAATGCCGCTATATTCATATTATAGTTCCCCCAACATGACTCGTGGTTTCCTTTTGGGATTTTAAATCAACTCCCAATCTCATTCAGGACCAACAATATTCAAATAAGCACATTATCATATGTGAAAACATGAATCATTTTTATCCCGACCGGGACTTGAACCTGGGACTTATAATTACTAATCCAAGGCGCTACCAACTACACCACAATAAGTCTAAAAGGAAAGACATTACAGCTTATATCTGCTATACTAGGGATGGACGCATTCTATATGAATGCCACTATGTTCATATTACAGTTTCCCCCAATCTCACTCGTGGTTTCGTTTTCGCATTTAATTCAACTCCCAATCTCATTCAGGACCAACAATATTCAAATAAGCACATTTCCATATGTGAAAACATGAATCATTTTTACCCCGACCGGGACTTAAACCTGGGACTTTTAATTACTTATCCAAGGCGCTACCAACTACACCATGGAAGGTTTATACATGTCTATACATGCTTCCACTGACCCATTTCAAATCTCTCACTATAATCTGTATGCTCATTTCATTCCAAATGTGGGGTCTGTGCGTACTGCAACACTAACACTCCTATTGTGAGGCTCATGGACCTTGAATCTCCTGGCTCAAAATCTATCTCTCCACTACCTCTATTTTTCTTTGCTTCAGCTACTGTTCTCCAAACTCCACCGAGTTTGTGTTATTCTTTGAATATCTCTCCTTGTGCCATGAGTCCTTGTTATCTTGTCACCCACATGCCGAAGTTCTTTACATTGGAGACTTCAATGTACACTACAGTAAGTGGCCTAATTCTTCTCACACTGATGTGGGAGGAAGTGAGGCCCTTGCTTTCTCTATTACTCACGATCTGGAGCAAATTATCAAACATCCTACTCGTGTTCTTGATTGTCACGAACATGCAGCAAACACTCTTGACCTATTTCTCACTTCTAACCCTTTAAATTACTCTTATTTTGTGCTTTACCCTCTTGGCATATCTGACCACTCTCTGATCTCAGTTTCTTCCATATTTGCTCCTTCTCCACCAATCCCTCCTACTCAGCGCCACCTTTGGCACTTTGAGCGTACCCAACATGAAAATTTGAGTAACTTCCTCTTTGACTTCCCATGGGATGATTACTGCTTTCGGTCCAATAACCCTGCTCAGATAGCTCTAAAAGTTGCCGAGATCATGACCTCTGGAATGGAGGCGTACATCCCCTCTTCTATAAAAACTTTCTCTCCCCCTAAACCTTGGCTTGACCGTGCCTGCTCCATGGCTATCCAGGCCAGGAATCGGGCACACCGATCTTGCCAAGCCTCTCCTTCTGATTCAACTCACTCTGCTTTTATTATAGCTAGGAATCGCTGTACTGTTCAGATTCGAAGGTCTAAGTCTTCCTTTATAAGAAGGAAAGTTGATGACCTTAACTCATCTCCCACTGACAAATGCTTCTGGTCTTTAGCCAAAAACCTCTCCAAAAACTTCTGTAACTCAAGCTTTCCCCCTTTCATTCATTCTGATGGTTCTATAGCTTGCTCTCCCACTGACAAAGCCACTCTCTTCGGCTCTCATTTTTCTGCCAACTCTACTATAAACGATTCCAGCGCACCTGTTCCTCAGTCTTTACCCCTCTCTAACCCTATGCCCTTCCTTATCCTTTCTTCACGCAAAGTTCACAAAGTTCTTTGCTCGCTAAAGACGAACAAGGCATCTTGTCTCAATGGTATCCCTGCAAGGTTCCTTAAGGAGTTTGTAGACGAACAGGCTTCCGTGCTTTGCCATCTTCTTTGCCTCATTCTGTCAACCAGTATCCATTCTTCATCTTGGAAGCATGCTCTAGTTCAACCTGTTCCTAAGAAGGGTGACCACTCTATTCCTTCAAACTACCGACCTATTGCCCTAACCTCCTCTATTGCTTAAGTTTTCAAAACTTTGCTTAATGTTCACTTCCTGAAACGCCTTGGATCTAACTCACTTATCTCCGATCACCAGTATGACTTCCGCAAGGCATGATCCACTGGTGACCTCCTGTCCTATCTTACTCATGTATGGTCAGCTTCTCTGAGGAACTATGGGGAATCCTTTGTCGTCACCCTTGATATCTCTAAGGCTTTTAACAGAGTCTGGCACAAGGCTCTGTTGACCAAACTCCCTGCCTATAGCATTACCCCTTCTTTCTGTTCTCTGATTTCCAGTTTTCTTTCTGACTGTTTTATATCTGTAGTTGTTGATGGTGCGACATCTAGCCCTTTCTCAATTACCAGTGGCATTCCACAGGGCTCTGTTCTTTCACCTACTCTGTTCCCTCTCTTCATCAATTATCTTCTACAATCCCCATCTTTCCTCTCTTCTTCATGCCTTAGCTGATGATTCTTCCCTTCACTTTTCCTCTGCCTTTTCTTCACAACCTTCATCTACTACTCGTAATCAGTCTCGTATCACTCTTTCTTCTACTCTCAGCTCTGATTTGCAGAGAGTATCTGAGTGGGGCAGTCAAAATTTAGTTAAATTCAATGCCTTCAAGACACAATTTCTAGCTATCTCTTTAATTTTTTTGCCTTCTGATAACCCAATTGTCTTCAAAGCTAACGAAATTTACCCTCTTAAGTCTTTTAACATTTTAGGAATCCATATTAGAAATCTATACAGTCTCTAACTTGTCTTGGAGGAATCACATAATCCAAATTTCTAAGTTTTCATCCAAAATATTGGGAGCTTGTTTCGGTTCCGTCATCACTTTTCCTCAGTACAGTTACTTAAAATTTATAAGGGTCTTATCTGTCCCTGCTCAGAATACTGCTCACACATCTGGGGTACTTCTTCTTATACTTATTTCCTTGATAAGGTTGAATCTAAGGTAGTCAGAATCATTAATGATCCTTCTGTTACTTCTAATTTGGATTCTCGCTCTCTCTTCGCCGTAAGGTATCTTCCCTTTATCTTTTCTATAGCTACTACTTCCATCGCTGCTCTGATGAGTTGGTGAGTTGCATCCCTTCCCCACTGCCGAGGCCGAGTTACACTCTCCAAACGAGCTCATCTCACAGGTATTATGTGGAGATTTGCAGCTCATGGATTGGTCGGTGCAGCAACTGCTTCTTCCCATCTACCTCCAGACTCTGGAACTCTCTTCCTCCTTCTGTCTTTCCCAACTCTTATGACCTATCATCCTTTTAAAAGCGGAGCTATCGTCATCTCAGGGTCTAGTCCTCCATATCTTAGGGTCCTCTGTACTTTGACTGTTTTTTCTGTCTGTCATTTTCCTTCGTGTGATATTACCTCATCTCTGCCTTGTCCTTAACCTTTTTCTTTTCCTTCGTCTTGGTGTTTTCTTGAGCCCGGGCCTTTATTGATTAGGGAAGTTTTTGCCTGTCTCGGTGTCACACTCATAAAAGAAAAAAATTTAAAAACGAAACCACAATGACGTTGGGGGAAACTGTAATGTGAACATAGTGGCATTCAGATAGAATGCATTCATCCTTAGTGCAGCAGATAAAAGCTGTTAGGTCTGTTTCCTTTTAGACCTTCTGTGGTGTAGCTGGTAGCGTCTTGGCTTAGTAATTATAAGACCCAGGTCCAAGTCCCGGTCGGAGTATAAATGATTCATATATATATATATATATATATATATATATATATATATATATATATATATATATATATATATATAACCAAGCAAGCACATCACATATGTGAAAACATAAATAATTTTTTACCCCGAGCTGGACTCGAACCTAGGACTTATAATTACTAAGTCAAGGCGCTACCAACTACACACCACAGAAGGTTACAAGGAATCCAACCTTATAGCTTATATCTGCTATACTTAGGGATAAACGCATTCTATCTGAATGCCACTATGTTCATATTACAGATTCCCCAACCTCACTCGTAGCTTCATTTTAGCATTTAATTCAATTCCCATTCTCATTCGGGTCATACAATAACCAAGCAAGCACATTACATATGTGAAAACATGAATCATTTTTTACCCCGACCGGGACTCGAACCTAGGACTTATAATTACTAAGTCAAGGCGGTAACACCACAGTAGGTTAAAAGGAATCCAACCTTATAGCTTATATCTGCTATACTTAAGGATGAACGAATTGTATCTGAATGCCAGTATGTTCATATTACAGATTCCCCAACCTCACTCGTGGCTTCATTTTAGCATTTAATTCAATTCCCAATCGCATTCGGGTCATACAATAACCAAGCAAGCACATTACATATGTGAAAATATGAATCATTTTTTACCCCGAGCTGGACTCGAACCTAGGACTTATAATTACTAAGTCCAGGCGCTACCAACTACACACCACAGAAGGTTAAAAGGAATCCAACCTTATAGCTTATATCTGCTATACTTAGGGATGAACGCATTCTATCCTTTTAACCTTCTGTGGGGTGTAGTTGGTAGCGCCTTGACTTAGTAATTATATGTCCTAGGTTCGAGTCCCAGGCGGGGTAAAAAAAATTATTCATGTTTTCACATATGTAATGTGCTTGCTTGGTTATTGTATGACCCGAATGAGATTGGGAATCGAATTAAATGCTAAAATGAAGCCACGAGTGAGGTTGGGGAATCTGTAATATGAACATAGTGGCATTCAGATAGAATGCGTTCATCCCTAAGTATAGCAGATATAAGCTATAAGGTTGGATTCCTTTTAACCTCCTGTGGTGTGTAGTTGGTAGCGCCTTGACTTAGTAATTATAAGTCCTAGGTTCGAGTCCCGGGCGGGGTAAAAAATGATTCATGTTTTCACAT
>JAXCGZ010001934.1:72500-75000 GCA_037179515.1 Halocaridina rubra | reverse complement strand
GATAGGAGGGGAAAAAGGGGGAGGGGAATTAAAGATATAAGGGAATTGGAGGGAAAAGCACGAAAATCAAGTAAAGTAAGAGATAAAGAAAGAGAGGGGCAGACCCTCGTGCTAAAGAGGGCCATCACTGAAAAGGGTATCAGAGAAAAGTCTTGCTACTTTTTGTGATTGCGTTAAGTATATTATTTTATGTACTAATTATGTTGTGATTTATATGTCTCTTCTAATGAATATATCTATCAAAAATGTAATGATTAATCTTTAAAAAAAAATCGAAATATTTCTATTCACTTCGCTTAAGGTGTGAGCACCAATGAAACGAATAGAATCAACAATATATGATATATTCGCCCTTCAAGACTCATATTGTTATGAATTTCTCTGGAATGAACTTTCATTATCACCTTAGGAGGTGACGTTTATATCATGAAGAAAACTCTGCATAAAACCTTTCGCACTTTCTTATAATTCTGGTATCACAGTTAGCACCAGTCACCGTGGCTCAAGCGGGAGTGTCCGCGATTCTGAGGCGTCAGGTCGAGGGTTCGCGCCCCGTCACGGTCTGAGATTAGCAAGGGCCTGCACTCAGGGTAACGATTACATCTACCTAAACAAGTTCTTCGCAAGAAGGCAACCGTCCTAGCCCTTGGTAGAAAAGGGAGTCCGTGACGTAAAACCGGAGCATTAAGCACCAGAGATCACGAATGTAAAGAATGCTTCACCTCATCAGTATATGGCAGTGAGGAAAAGGAAAGTTGCTCAGAGAATCTGGATGGCAAAAGGAAATTAAGAGAGGGGGGATAATCTCAACCGAAGGGATATGGTTATCCTTATGGAGGGAGGTAAGAGATGGAGCGAGGGGTAATGAGATATTTTCTGTGGTGTTTTTGTGGCTAATTACCCATTACCCTTGGGAAATGTCAGTACAACAATGAAGAAGAAGCTTTGGGT
Organism: Halocaridina rubra; assembly: GCA_037179515.1. Taxonomy (NCBI): domain Eukaryota; kingdom Metazoa; phylum Arthropoda; class Malacostraca; order Decapoda; family Atyidae; genus Halocaridina; species Halocaridina rubra. Next base: position 74,049 of record JAXCGZ010001934.1, on the reverse strand, counting down.
GTAACCGTGGTTGTGCTTCATGGAGAACCACTGAATGTTATATGAAATGTATATTATTACTTTCTCTGACTTCAAAGCTATTCCATTCGGAAAGATTCCAAGCCATTTCAATTCACGGACCTCCCACTCGTAATCATTTGTGAATTTATGAGTATATATATATATATATATATATATATATATATATATATATATATATATATATATATATATATATATATATATATATATATATATATATATATATATATATATATATATATATATATATATATATATATATATATATATATATATATATATATATATATATATATATATATGTATATATATATATATATATATATATATATATATATATATATATATATATATATATATATATATATATATATATATATATATATATATACAAATAAGCACATTACATATGTGAAAACATATGTAAAAAAAAAAGATTCATGTTTTCACATATGTAATGTGCTTATTTGTATTTCATGGCCCGAATGAGATTGGGAATTGAATTAAATGCTAAAATGAAGCCACGAGTGAGGTTGGGGAATCTGTAATATGAACATAGTGGCATTCAGTTAGAATGCGTTCATTCCTAAGTATAGCAGATATAAGCTATAAGGTTGGGTTCCTTTTAACCTTCTGTGGTGTAGTGGTAGCGCCTTGACTTAGTAATCATAAGTCCTAGGTTCGAGTCCCGGTCGGGGTTAAAAAAAATAATGATTCATATATATATATATATATATATATAATATATATATATATATATATATATATATATATATATATATATATATTTAAGTGTGTGTATATATATAATTTTGCATATATGTGTGGGTGAGTGTGTGTCTAAATATCACGAAAATATAAACACGTGACACACCTTTCCTTCGTAGCTAATCTCTATTCATATATATATATATATATATATATATATATATATATATATATATATATATATATATATATATAAACAATATATATATATGCAATATATATATATGCATATATATATATATATATATATATATATATATATATATATATATATATATATATATATATATATATATATGTGTGTGTGTGTGTGTGTGTGTGTGTGTGTGCATTTGTGTGTATATATATTTGTACATATATGTGTGCGTGAGTGTGTCTAAATATCACAAAAATATAAACACGTGACACACCTTTCCTTCGTAGCTAATCTCTATTCATATATATATATATATATATATATATATATATATATATATATATATATATATATATATATATATATATTATATATATATATATATCGATTACCTCTTAAGAAGGGTACATAAATGTACTTGTAAGCGCATAGTTTTTCCTAAATCTTAAATATAATCATATATTTTTTATGACTGTGATACCAGGACAGGCCGTAAAGAAAAAGAAAATAGCCCTCATCGGGCCTGGGCAACCAGAAAACAAAGTAAAGAGAAACAGGGATGAAGAGTGTTGTGACTTGCTAGATGTGAAGGGATAATAAGAGATGTGAAAAGACTATCCAAGA
>JAXCGZ010001934.1:65000-70000 GCA_037179515.1 Halocaridina rubra | reverse complement strand
TCAGAAAATAAGTTCGGAATCGTTGGAAAGGTAGATCGCGCGGGCCAGGGTGCTAACAAGTCATTTCTTCATCGAGGATATGTGTCTGACGGCTCGGAGGCGTATGAATATTATGATGGTCGTAACTTTTCACATATTATTTGTCCAAAACTCAAAAATCAATTATGTGATGATAATAAAATAATTATTTTATCAACGGATAAACCAAGTAGCCATGAAAAGGTTGGCTATTTATGTTATGACACCGAAAGCACGCAAAACCCGACTAAAGGCACCAGAGAAAGAACCAAAGTGCCTATTAAATACACAGAAGAGCCATCATATTATGCATCTCCGATCAACAACCACCATGTTTCATCGGTGCCAGCCAAAGTAGAACCCCTCTCGACATATTTTTTCGGCACCAAGCCAAAAGATTCTATTCCCCGACACCTCTTCAAACAAGGCAAATACAAAAACATTACAAAGAGTCACGAAGACCTCCGCAATGTAGACGATCATCTTACCAACTTATCAGAGTCGCATGGAAATAGTAATAATAATAATAGTGAATCAAATTTTATCGATTTCTACAGCAGTGGTCATTATACTTTTCCACGTAGCATCAGACCCGTTATTAACCATGAATATGATGTCCCTAAAAAAGTCACAACTCTTTCCATCCATAGAGGACATAGCATCAAAGATGGTTATTATTCTTTGCCAAATTCAAGACGAGTTCTCAAAGAAGATAAGGAAATACAAGTCTCAGATGAACAACGGAAGAGAGATAAAAAGAGTAGCGATGAGCAGACAAAGCGATCGTTTTCGGTTCATGACTACGAATCATATGAATTTGCCAAAAATACAGATGATAAAGGAACTCTTGATGATGCTCTGGACTTCAAAGATGCTAGAGGATACAAGCTTGCCAAAGACATTCGAAAGAAGAGAGGGGAAAAGGAGGAGGAAAAACAGAAAAGAAATAGTATAACCAGTAGATGTTTTATAAAAGGGAAGCTCAAAATCAGTAAGAAACTTAAGACCATCAAAGGAAATGAAAATACAAGAGAGAACAATTCTTCACCACCTCCACAAGGTGAAGATTTTACGAAGAGACTTAAAGCGATGTGTCAGCAAAAAATGGAGGACCTCTTCACTGATTTTTCCATCCGACCCTCGTCCTCTGAGTCGCGTCCATGGTACAGCAACTTCTCAAAGCTTCGATACGGACATCGTCCGCAGGCTGTTCGTGCTAAAACGAGCTTACCCATCGGTTCTGAGAATATTCCTGATGGTGTCTACGTCGAGCTTTTTCCTGTCAAGGTAAGTAACATACATTTTATGTTGATTGACTAATAGGTTGAATCATGTTTATTCAGCCAATATTTACTTTGCCAGTCCTCTCTCTCTCTCTCTCTCTCTCTCTCTCTCTCTCTCTCTCTCTCCTCTCTCTCTCTCTCTCTCTCTCTCTCTCTCTCTCTCTCTCTCTCTCTCTCTCTCTCTCTCTCTCTCTCTCTCTCCCCCGATAAGATTATAATTATTAGTTTTTATAGTTATATTGTATTTGAGCCTATTATGCGTTATATGACAGGTAAATGAATATTTTTTTTATATTATTGTCCTTGGACTGGAAGAGAGAGAGAGAGAGAGAGAGAGAGAGAGAGAGAGAGAGAGAGAGAGAGAGAGAGAGAGAGAGAGAGAGAGAGAGAGAGAGAGAGAGAGAGAGAGAACTTACTGATGCTGAAATAGTTTATGAAGTAAAGATTTCTTACTGTAAGGACTGCATGATTCCTTTTTGAAATAAGTTATTGATATGTGTATTACGGACAATATAAGTTTTCTGGGGTCTCCTTTTCCACATATGGAGTGGGCATAAAGGAGTAGCAAATTATCTGTGGCTTATGTTGTCCGTTTACATAATCCATAATAAGAATATTTTGCTTAGTCATCATAGAGAGATTTGCTTAGTCATTTAGAAAGATTACTAAAAGCACATGACAATCTGCTGCCCTCTAATGGAACAAAAGTCCTTCACTATGATGTAGTGAGAGAGAAGTAGTATGGACCCAAACATTCCAACGTCCATTTTTCTATCGTTTTGTTGTTACTGAACTCTCAGTACTTAGACATTTAATCTTTTATTAAGATGAATAATGACACATACTGAATCGTGACCCTCTTGTAGAATCGTTGTATTCGTATTTCACAACGTCAAATGTGAAATAAAAAAAAAAATCCAATATGAAAGTCTGGTATGCCTAGTGCTGGTCAACAAGGAAAGATATACGACGTTTTCTATAAAAAACAATCTACTTATTTTCGTTTAGAATTCTCTTTACACACTCATATCAAAATGGAAATCTAAGAGTTCCTTTCCTTGCTGAAAATCATAAAAATGGTTGTTGAATCGAGTACTTATTACGTATTTTTACTTTTATTTATCTTTTTGTCCCTAAACGAAAAGGCTAAAAAAAAACACAAGAAAAAACTATTTGAGAAGATTCTAGAATTTATTAGAGAATGGATAATGACTGCATATTTTTCGAAAAGCATCGTGAATACAGTAATATCCTGAGGTTGTTTGGACGCACTTTGACTTCCTTTTACAGAATGCATTCAGAGTTCCATACTATATAGCAAGTCTTACGTCAGTTATTATTCGTCTTCTTCCCTGGTAACACATGGTCATGACTCCCTGGATGCTATCTGTGTACACTCGAATCTTTGATTCATGAAATGTTCACAACCACAACGAAATATTTAGTTTCGCTTGAAGTTTCCTCACTGTACCTATCCTGCATTGACAGTAGTAGTAGTAGTAGTAGTAGTAGTAGTAGTAGTAGTAGTAGTAGTAGTAGTAGTAGTAGTAGTAGTGTGATCGGTTGTATGTAATGGACTCCCTTTTTTACTTAGGACTAGGACGGTGCCTTTTTGCGAAGGACTTTTGGTTTGGGAAGTGTGATCGTTACCCTAAGTAATTATTTTTATTATTATTGTTATCATTAATATTATTATTATTATTAGTAGTAGTAGTAGTGGTGGTAGTAGTAGTCATAGTCATAGCCATAGATTTTATTGCCAAATATTTAGTATACATACAGGAATAAATATGTACATTATATTCAGAGGCACTAGCCTGCTGAGCAAGAGCTCCTTGGCAGGCAGTTTAATATACATTTCACATAATTTGAAGTATGACGGTAATAGTTAACAAAACCTGTAGTGATAGTAGTAGTAGTAGTAGCGGCAGCATTACTGTTATTTTTAATATAATTATCAATATTATTATTATTATCGGAATGGAACTATTTGGCACCGCACTTTTGGCACCACCCTTTCGGAGCAGCCCTTTTGGCGCATCTCTTATAGCATCGCTCTTTTGGTGTTAAAAACTATTTTGGCGTTGCACTTTTGTCACTAAGCTATTCTGACCAGGTTAGGTTAAGTTAGGTTAGGTTAGGTTAAGTTAGGTTACGTTACATTAAACTTAGTGCCAAAAGAATGGCGCCAAAAGGGAGGTACTAAATGAGAGGCGCTAAAAAGTACTCGACCTTATTATTATAATTATAATTATTATTATTATTATTATTATGTAGTAGTGAGTAGTAGTAGTAGTAGTAGTAGTAGTAGTAGTAGTAGTAGTAGTAGTAGTAGTAGTAGTATTGTTATTATTATCATTATTATTATTATTATTATTATAATTATTATTATTATTAAATTTATTATTGTTAAAATCAATAATAATAATAATAATATAATAATAATGATAATAGTAATAATAATAATAATAATAATAATAATAATAATAATAATAATAATAATAATAATAATAATAATAATAATAATAATAATAATTATTATTATTATTATTATTATTATTATTATTATTATTATTATTATTATTATTATTATTACGTCAAGCAACAAGCCGAGCTGGAAAAGGTAAAGACTATAAACTAAACGTTTCCAGCAGGGAAAACAAGTTGGTGAGGAAAAGAAAAAAAGAAAAGAAATATTGTGCATGCTATATGTCAACAGACATATACCATGAAATGTATTTTTTCATCTATGTTGTTGACTATTCTCATATATTTAATAATGAAATACGTAGTTCAAGGTAGAAAATTAGGTTTAAATATTATTAAATATAGAATCTTTTACCGACTTAGAATGCGTGAATGATGTTATAATAATTAGCATCACACCACAGGATTTACAAAGTTTGTCTGATAGAATGCATCATATATCTTTAGTTGGATTTTTTAATAAACCTAAGAAATATAGAAATAATGAGAACACAGTAGGCACAGTGAGATATAATAACACTATAAGGAGAAGGATTGATAAAGCCGAGTCATTCATATGTATAGGAATAATGATAGTCGATAAAGGTTCTCTTGAACTGGACTTGGTGAAATATTTAAAAAAAAAGGTGAATCAAACACTGGGCCGGCTAAGTGTGATCTGTAAATTTAAAAGACTGAAATTGCATACAAAAATAAGATTATACAGAAGTCTTGTTCGAACTGTTCTTCAGTGTGGACATGAATCATGGCATGACGATGAAAGTTTATTATAAAAGGTTTGTTTGTTTTTTGGTTTGAGATTAAAGCCTTAGGGAGAAAATAAAGAGTTAGATGTCAAGATAGAGTGAGAAAAATTACAAGAATACCCTCTGTAATTGAGATACTGATGGCGGAGAGATGGAGTTGGCTGGGACATGTCTTTCGTATCGCCCAAGGTAGACTAGTACATGACAGTATCAAATGGGCTCCAGAGGGTACAAGAGGAAGTGGAAGATCCAGACCTGCTTACATAAGTACTTTGAGCTGCAAGGCTGGACATTCACAGAGATCTATAGAAGTAAAGGCACTGGAGAAATTGAGTGTCGCAATTTTAAGGAAGTGTCACACGACGTGTAAGGCGATGATGATGATGTCAATTTTTATGAACGTGACACTGGTACGGACGAAGAAAGTTCCCCTCATCGGGCCAGGACACCAAGAAAATATTGAGAA
>JAXCGZ010001934.1:52500-60000 GCA_037179515.1 Halocaridina rubra | reverse complement strand
TTACCATCATCATTACTACAGCTTTTGTATATAGATAGAGTTATGAATCAAAAGTAGTAATTATTGATACATATAGACATGCACATACATATACATATACACATATACATACATATATACATATAAATACATATACACATACATATACATATACACATACATGCACACATGTACACACATATACATACATATGAGCTCTTGAGGGAGGGGGTTAGAATACTTCCTCCATGTTCCCCTGCGTGTCGTAAGAGTAGACTAAGTGGGGCGGAGCGAAGGGAATGAAAGAACCCTTCTCTGTACTTTCTCTTCCCAGAAAGTCAGAGCATTATTCCTTTACTCAGCCACTCACCTTATAAGGGGAAAAGTGGCTTATGTATATAAAAAGGCATATGAGAGAGAGAGAGAGAGAGAGAGAGAGAGAGAGAGAGAGAGAGAGAGAGAGAGAGAGAGAGAGAGAGAGAGAGAGAGAGAGAGAGAGAGAGAGAGAGAAGGTATTCCCTCCACCCCTCTTTTTTTTTTTTTTTTTTTTTTTTTCAAAGTTATAGAAATATCAGATAATATACAAGAAAGTAGACTAAGATGGTATGGTCACGTCGCTAGAAGGGATGAACAGTATGTTGGGAGGAGGGTGATGGAAATGGATATACAGGGTAGAAGGAGAGGGAGACCAAAGCATATGTGGATGGACCGCATCAATGATGATCTGAGGTCCAAAGGTTTGTTGGGTGATGAGGTATGGGACAGAAATAAATGGAGAAAACTGACCAGAAACATCGACCCCACATAAATGTGGGAAAAGATGTAGACGGAGAAGAGGGTGAAAGAATTACATTTTCAACGTTGGGTATACACTAAGTACAGGATATAAGTTCTCTGGGTTGCAAAAGTGCACACAAAGTTCAAAGTAGCTCAGGCCAAGAGGTCTGAAGTCCTTAAGCCTTGTGCACTCTGCAATGTAGTGTACTAAATTGTTGCCCCCTTCACACTCACATAAATGGCATTTTGAGTGTTCTGGGTGCTTTCTACCAGTTTTCTCGCAATTCACCTCCCATATATTTCTATAACCAAGTCTTATACGGGCAGCAACTCTATCACAGTCACCTGTAAGCATTTTACCCATGCTGTATTTGTGTCTCAGCCTTCTGAAGTTTTCATAATGTTGGATCGAACAGCTGCTTACATGTTGTGTGAGTGTAGAAAGTTCTTGCTCTTCCATAATCTCATTATACAACATTGTTTTAAACTGAGTCAGTGTGGTTATAGATTCAGACGCTGAACTCTCAGTTGCCATTTTTGCCAGCCTGTCAGCCTTTTCATTACCTACTATCCCAACATGGGAGGGTACCCATGAAAACTTAACTTGGAGTTTAAGTTTTGCGCAATCAATAAGAGCCTCTTGAATTTCAGCCATGTGAGTTTTGTAGGAGCTTTTTAATGATCTCAGTGACAGAAGCGCACTCTGCGAGTCACAGAATATGATAGCATTTCTCCTAGCACTGAGAACATGTTCAATAGCAAGTTTTAGACCAACAATTTCACATTCGGTGATTGATGACCATTTTGGCATACTCAGTGCTTTGTCAAATATTTGCTGCCCTTCAAAATTTTCATAAACTACAATGCTGCACCCAGACCCTCCTGCACTGCTTGTGTGAGACCCATCAGTGTAAATGCAGAGTGTTTCATTGTTAGTTGGGAAACTAGTTTCAATAAAGGCTTCAATTTCATCTAACCATTGATGTTTTTTAATAATTGGAGCAACATTCGGACCAGATGATAATATTGGAAAGAGAATTTCTGGCCCAATCCTCTTGCAAGGATTTATTAATCGTTCAGGACCACTCTCAGTAAAGAGTGTTACATTATGTTTTTTTGTCTCATTGGTTATAAGCTTAAATACTTTGGGGTGAATTTGTCTTTCATACTGTATGTTACTTTTTATTAGTGATTTAATGATTGTTGGCGCTGACTGCGGCCCTTGCAAATGACCAGCATTACATGGATGAGGCTGAGCTGATTTCGCTAGTTTAACTCCAAATATCACAGCTGACTGTTTGATATGTTCTATCAAAGGTGGGAGGTTTAATTCATGTTGCATATTTATAATTCTGGTGCTCATAGGGCAGCCAAGAATAATCCTCATAGCTTTGTTCTGAATTTTTTCTAGGGGTCTTAAGATAGAGGTAGTCATAGTACAGAGCTGCAGGGTGTGATAGTCGACTAATGACCTGACATATGCGAGATAGAAAGTTCGGCATATGTTAATTCCAACACCAGATACCCTATTGGCAAGAAGCTTTAACGGTCTGAGTCTCTGTTGCAGTCTTTCACACAAATCTTTGACATACTCTGTGTGAGGGGGAGAAGGAACTGGTATTCCCAAATATTTGTGATTTTCGCACACCTTAACCATTTGATTGCTTAATACAAGGTGAGGCTCTTGCGAGATACTGGAAAAGTACTTTGTTTTTGGAGTTGAAATGACAAGACCAATGTCTTTTGATACTTGAGAAAAGTCATTAAGTATTATTTGCATATCATTGGCAGAAGGTGCCCTTATACATATGTCGTCTGCATAACATATGATGGTGCATTCATCATTTGGTAGTCTGAGAGACTTGAGAAGCTTATCCATTAAGATGTTAAAGAGAAGGGGAGACAGAACTCCTCCCTGAGGAGTTCCCAGTGTAAATTCCTTTTCGCTGGAAGTAAGATATCCTTTATAGTACACTTTAGAGGTTCGACTACTTAGGTAGCATCTAATTAGTTGCAGTAGTTTACCTTTGACCCCTAAAGTTGCTAAATGATCCAAAATAACGGTTCTATTTGCAATATCAAAGGCATTTTGCAAATCTAGAAAAACAGTGACTTCAGAGCAGTGCTCAACATTCATAAATTCTATAAAACAGTCTTTGGTACTTTTTCCTTTCATAAATCCATACAAATTATTTGATAATTTTCCCTCGAGTGTGAAATCAAGTCTGTTAAGAATGACTCTCTCAAAGGCTTTGCAGAAGCAGGATGTCAGAGAGATAGGTCTTAATTTTGTACTTTCTTTTTTTGGAATTGGAATAATAATGCTTTTTTTCCATTGTTTTGGAAGTGTGCCCTCATTATAAATAGTGCTGAATAAAAACTGAATTGGATTAATACCATTACAAATATCATCATTAAGATCTCGGATTACTTGGTACGTAATGCCATCCTCACCCGGAGAGGTGCTCTTCCCATGGGAGAGAGCAAAGTCCAACTCATTTTTGGTTATGTAGTCAATGAATCTGTCCTCTTCCATTGTTCTTGCACAGGATAATTCTATGTTCATCATTCTTTCAAAGTCAAGATTTCTTAATCGTTGTTGAATATCGCAAGGAAGGTTTTCAAAGGAAGATGTCTTAGAGTATTGTAAGAGAAGTTCTTCAGCAAGAGTTTGGGAATCATTTGTTTGTGACACACTGATGTTTTTGCCAACCAGAGCATTAATTGACTGCCAGATTTTAGAACTACTCGTATGAGCATTGATAGACTGTAGGAAGTTTTGAAAGTGCTTAGTTCGGACATCACTTTTAAGCTCACGGTACTCTCGTAGAGTAAGTAGCAGATTTTCAAGAGTGGTTGCATTGTTGTCCCTTTTATACATATCAACTGCACTGTCTACCTGTTTTTTAAATGTGTTTAGCTTGTTATCTTCTGTCCAATTGTTTTTCTTCTTGATTGCCTTGTGTTTAGGCTTGTGTATGTAAGTTCTATGGAATAAATATATCCGTTCTATTAAGAGATCATAGATTTCTTGGCCTGTAATGGTCTGAATATCTATATTTTCAAATGTAGAAGCCATAAAAGAGCGAAAAGGGGCAACGAATTCAATAGGAATATTTATCTGCTTTCGTTTATGTGCTTGACAAATGCCGGAATCGAGTAGGAATGTGCTCTCAAGTGCAAAATGGTCAGACAATAGATCGTCTATTCTTCTGCAAGTAAAGTCTTTCCCATATTCTAAACCATGATAAAATATGTAGTCTAGTCTACCACCTCTAAGGTGGGTACGCAAACGTGGTCCTAGTAAGGTAAAATTGCTATCACTAATAAACTCATAGAGCCGTCTGCCATTGTAATTACACATGTTATCAGATGTTTCTGCAAATTCTTTGTGCCTTGCATTAAAATCTCCAGCGAATATAATGTTCTCATACATAAGGGGATGTGGTAATTTTGCTTCATTAAAGGCATCAGTTCCAATATATGTATTACAAACATAAAAAGGATTGGTTTTGACATTTATTTTGAAAAGCATATATGTGACATTCTTGTTATCCTCACCATCATTACTTGGATTAGTGCTGGTTTCGATTAACTGATGGGGAATGCAGTTACTAATATAAGTGGTGAGGCCTTGCTTACTATCAAGCGAATATTTGGAATAGCCTCTTATGTTGCACAACTGATGAGAGTGCAAACTTTCTTGCAGACATACAAATGTTGGTTTCTCTTTTTTAACATAGTGCAAAATATCCACAAATCTTTTCTTCAAAGAATGAATATTGAAAGTTAAGATTTTGTAATGCATGAAAAGATCAGAACGCATAATTAGGGCCTTGATAACAAGAATTACAGTAATAATCACAAAAGTAATGAGTACAGTAACAATCACCAGTGTCACAACAGCAGTTATGGTAACTGTTATGAGAATGATGATTCACACATACAAGCATACACATATATATGTGCACATACCTGCATATATATATGCAGACACATGCACACACACACATGCACACATGAAAATACCTAATTATAGTAATAATCATGAAGTTAATGATTATAATAACAATCACTAGTGTCACAACAGTATTCACACCAACAGCTATAGGAATAGTGATAGACACACGTATATGCATATACATATACATATACACATACACCCACATACCTACATACATGAGAATCTCCTTATATATGCATGCACATGCACACACACACACATATCTATTTATGAAGAAAAGGTATGACATAGAGATAAGAGACAGGTTCATTGTAGTAAGAAGGGTGTGATTAATTAGAAGGAATGAAAAAAAAAATATTAAAGAATAGAAAGTTGGGAGAGTGATATCTGCATCTAATTATCTGCAGTGTTAAGGAATTTTACCTGTTCAAGTATGAGGGCTTTACCTTTGACTTTAGCTGCTCGTGTTATTCGGGTTCTTTGAGCTATTTCCTTGTCACTGCCATTATCATTTTGAGATGATATAGGACAAACCTTAAATGATTCATTTGTCATGTTTTCAAGCTGAATCATTAATGTAGCTACTTGCTCTTTTAAGTTTTTGAGCATCTTTTCATAGGAGTTATTTTTGCACTGTAGTTCTCGGTCGTTATCTCTGATAGTTTGTTCATTCACTGTTACAATTTGTTCATTCACTGCAGTGATTTGTTCCTTTACTGCTACAATTTGTACCTGAACTGCTTCATCTGTAGTTGTCAGTAATGATTCACCCTCGGCAGATCCTGTATCTTGGCTCTCCGAGGTGATACTATCTTCATTCTGCTGGGAACAGTTATGCTCCCACATATTTTCAGTGACTGTGCCACATCGTGAGCAAGTCCGGGACCGAGGAGTTGTTGTGATGGGCCCAGCAGTCTCTGCTGAACATTTTTGATAAGTGTGCCCCTTCTGGCAATAGAGGGAGCGCTGGATGTTGGTTGAAGATTTTTCTTGCACTTTGAGGATAGGGGGATCTTTAATCCCTGGAAGAAGGACAATTTCTTCTGGAGGATTGACTTCAATTGATTTCCACATCATCTTTAGAGTCGAAGATTCTTTTCCATCATACTTTAAACGTTGTAGGCTTTCGATGTATTTTCCATCTTCATTTTCTAAGAGGGAGTGCAGTTGTTCTTTATTCCAATAAGTAGGAAACCCTTTAATGAAAAATGTTCTAAGAGGTGGCTTATCCTTTGACACGAATTGGAGCCCCCCATGCACACCCCTTTGCAATTCTTCAATAAGATGCTTGTTTTTCCTCATGACATATAGATGATTAAACCACCATTTGCTTTGGTTGGGAATGCTCAGCGAATGATGGTGAATGGGAAGGAATTTATTCCTCCATTGAAATTTTTCCGCGAGAGGTATACCTTCTGGAAAGCTTAGAAGGTGAAAATCCTTCCTTGGGAACACAGACCTAGGTTTGATACCTCTGTCTTTGGCCAGTACCTTCGTTGAGGAACGTGTTCCCCTTTCAGGTGGGGGGGTAGCCATAAGGAGAGTATTTGGTGATGGGGGTGTAAGGAGGGGTGGTCAAATTCAGAGCTTGGTGTCGTTTTCAAGTATATGCCTCTCTTGCGCTGAGCCTATCAGACTGGTGTGTGTGTGTGTGTGTGTGTGTGTGTAAGTATTTTAACACACACAATGATGCACTGGTAGGGAGGTATGAGATTCCCTCTCGCACTCACTATGGGGTATGTTCTTTACCACAGCCGTAACGGTCAGAAATACAGTAAATTGAGTCGGAATTTTCTTTCTTTAAAGTATATTTTTCAAAAACGTTATTTTACTCGAGATTTATTTATTTATTTTCTTTTTATTATTTATATATATAGATTTATATATATATATATATATATATAACTATGTTTGTATACAATATAATTGTCACTCCCCCCTTCTTTCTGTCCTTTCCCCAACAAAAGGACGATGGGACGATGAAGGTCTTTTGGACTTTAATAGGAATGTCCAGAACAGTTCGATGTTAAGTCTTCCTTCATTTACGGTTCTTTTTCTATGCCTACATTAACACTGAATATTCTTGGATTTTCTTTTTACACCTCTTATATCTTCACATGTGACAAGTCACAACACTCTCCGTCTCTGCTTCTCTTTATGTTTTCTTCTTGTCCAGGCCCGATTAGGGTAGTTTTTCTTTTTTCCCCCGTCCTGGTGTCACACTTATGAGAGAAAAAACTAGGTTTCCAACCCATACCATAAAAACATTCCCTCAGTTTACAAAAAGGCGCTACAGACTGCACAACGGAAGAAGGTCTTGAAAGAAGGATTAACCATCCCTTGCAACAGTTATAGAGCAAGAATTTGTATTAAAAGTCAATACAGACCAAAACTGAGGTTGATAGGTGTGAGTAAATAGAAAAAGAAATATTAAGGAGAGCGCATTGATTATTATCGGTCATCGCTTGATAGCCAAGATATTGAGTGCGTGAGCGAACCTTCTTGTGTGTGTGTGTGTGTGTGTGTGTGTGTGTGTGTGTGTGTGTGTGTGTGTGTGTGTGTGTGTGTGTGCTTACTTAATTTTACTTAAAGGAAAGAGCCTTATGTTCGGTTTTGTTTTGTTTTTTTTAGATTTTCCACCCACGGATGGGTGGAACGGGTCATGGAGGACCCATAGGGTTGTCACCAGCCGGCACAGGTCCCAACCTCCCACTGTGGTGCCTAGCCACAGCAGTAACCTCCCCAGTAAACAGCTTAAACTCTCTTTCCTGGATGAGGCG
>JAXCGZ010001934.1:42500-45000 GCA_037179515.1 Halocaridina rubra | reverse complement strand
CGATGGGGGGGGGGAGTCATCGTGTTTTTAAACAATTACCAAATTACACATGAAGCTGAAATAAAGTGGGTCAAAGAGACGGCTTTTAGCAAAGTATTAATAAATTTGAAAATTGAGGTAATGATCTAACTTAACATACTTCTCAACGGGCAATGTGAATCTCGTTCCAATATTACTGATATCATGGTCGCCGATGATGGAAGGGTAGCTTATTAATTTATTTGTCACCCCCCACAGAAACTACTTTGTCAGTAATGTATGGGGGATCCAAAACCTGATTCTTAAAATAAGATCGTCATAAGAAGTAACTATTCCATAATTATAACCTATACAAAATCGAACATTAATTCTAAAAGCTAAAGATTTAATTCAGACTGCTATGATCCGCGTCATTATTATTCAAACAAGCTTATTTGTCTTATGAGTATGCATAACGGATTCTCGTATATCAACACAAAAAAAGAATTTTCGCGGCAACTATATAATTTGCTGAGCTTGTAAAGTTTACGCTATGGGTAGAATTATGGGTAGTGGATAAATACATTTACATTCACTCATCGTCGCTTCCCAATTCAACAAGCCAATAACTTGTGATGCAAGTAAAATCCTTTAATGCCAAATTATCTACAAAGCTGTAAGATGATTTATATATAGTAAGTAGCTTTTTTTTCGTTATTATTTATTTCCATAGTGTCATAAGCAATGAAAGATCAGGCTGTGAGTGGTTCTCAATGCTGCTCAATAATTCGAATTTCCTAGATATATTGTCTATCCATCTATCTATCTACTCTGTCTATCTATATCTATCTATCTATATATATATATATATATATATATATATATATATATATATATATATATATATATATATATATATATATATATATCTTTGAAAGGATTCTCGAGAACGAGAACAGAAAGGCATGATCAATAAATGGTAACAGAGGTGCAGATCGGACGAAAAGGACATCTTTTCCTGGCTAATCTTCTTATTTCCTCTGGCTCTACTAAGGACAGCTAAATTTAAAAAAAAAAAATTCCTTATGATAGTATAATTATCTTTCATTGCTTTAAACAATGCAAGTGTAAAAAGAAGAAAATTATGAAGTAAGGTTAGTCGATTTCTTCGTTTTCGCGAATATCTTTTAGATTGTTTTTTTTATGTCATATAATTGCTAGTATTGTTTTTAATTGCTAGTATTGTTATATATATATATATATATATATATATATATATATATATATATATATATATATATATATATATATATATATATATATATATATATATATATATATATATATATATATATATATATATATATATATATGCATATGTATATATATATATATATATATATATATATATATATATATATATATATATATATATATATATATATATATATATATATATATATATATATATATATATATATATATATATATATATATATATATATATATATATATATATATATATATATATATATATGTATATATATATATATATATATATATATATATATATATATATATATATATATATATATATATATATATATGCATATGTATATATATATATATATATATATATATATATATATATATATATATATATATATATATATATATATATATATATATATATATATATATATATATATATATATACATATTTATATGAATTAAATGCGAAAACAAAGCCCCAGGTGAAGTTGGAGGAAACAGTAATATGAACAGAGTGGCATTCTGATAGAATGCGTTCATTCCTAGTATAGCATATATATATATATATATATATATATATATATATATATATATATATATATATATATATATATATATATATATATATATATATATATGCCATACTAGTAAAAAAACGCATTCTATCAGAATGCCACTCTGTTCATATTACTGTTTCCCCCAACCTCACCTGGGGCTTTGTTTTCGCATTTAATTCAAATCTCAATCTCATTTGGGACCAACAGTAATCAAGTAAGTACATTGCCATGTGTGAAAACATGAATAAATTTTACCCCTACCGGAACTTGAACCTAGGACACATAATAACTGCGCCAAGGCACTAACAACTACACCACAGAAGGTCTTAAAATGGAAACAAACCTTACAGCTATATCTGCTATACTAAGAATGAACGCATTCCATCTGGATGCCACTCTGTTCATATTACAGTTTCCCCCAACCTCACTCGTGGCTTCGTTTTTGTATTTAATTCAAATCTCAATCTCATTTGGGACCAACAGTAATAAAATAAGCACATTACCATACGAGAAAGCATGAATAATTTTTACTCCGACCGGGACTTGAACCTAGGACACAATTATTGTCCAACGGTGCTACCAACTACACCACAGAAGGTCTTAAAAGGTAAACAAACATTACAGTTATAGCTGCTCTATTAGGAATGAGTGCATTCTATATGAATGCCACTCTGTTCATATTACAGTTTCCTCGTACCTCACTCGTGGCTTCG
>JAXCGZ010001934.1:35000-37500 GCA_037179515.1 Halocaridina rubra | reverse complement strand
TTCATCTCTCGCTATATGTCGAAAGGACACTGACTGGGACAGACATAATCTAGTTACTTTCAATTACTGCAAAATTATTTTTTCCTAGATTTTCTGGAAACATTTCTACAGATCCATGAAAAAGTTGCTGGAGATATTCAGCCATCCTTTCTCAATGTTATTATAGGAATCAACATTAAAATCTCTTTTGGTAACCTCATATTTCAAAAAGGCATCTCCTCTCCGTTCTGTTAAAATGACAACATACTGTCTCTACCTGAAAACGACTGCTTCGATTATTCTTAGGACTTTCGCTTCTGTATTTAGAATAGTGTTCTCACATCCGGAGCAGACCTTCCTTGGCTTATTATTAACACGGGTTCGTCATAAAACATTTCATCTACTTAGCTATCCGTCTCTGGTACGTGAGCTCGGCCCTCTTAGTCTGCGTCGTCACGTTTTTCGGCTCTCTCTTTCTGCAGGTATTAATTTGGGTAGGTTCTCCAGAGTTATGACACTGTGTACAGTACCACCACTTTGTTACTTTCATTAATTCCAAACTCGTACTATATGGTGGATATTTCTTTTCTACTGTTGCGCTCGCCATAGCATCGTTTAATGCTTATATATATATATATATATATATATATATATATATATATATATATATATATATATATATATATATATATATATATATATATATATATATATATATATATATATATATATCTGTGTGTGTGTGTGTGTGTGTGTGTGTGTGTGTGTGTGTGTGTATGTGTGTGTGTGTGTGTGTGTGTGTGTGTGTGTGTGTGTGTGAGATTACCTAATTGTGATTACCTAATTGTGTTTACGGGAAAGAGCCCAAAGCTCGTATCTTCCCGTCTCCTGATCGGTTCCATTTTTAGACTTAGTGATACTTATCATACCTGTCCTTAAAACTATGGATTGAGATAGCATTAACTACCTCCTCGCTTAGCGAATTCCAATTATCAACTACTCTTACACTGAAAAAGTATTTCCTTACATCCTGCAAACAAGTTTTCTTACGAAGCTTCAAACTATGACCTCTAGTTCTAGAGCCAGCCATATCAGTGCCTCTACTCTCAGGAAGAATGTCTTCAATGATATACTCCATCAACAACACACAGTGGTCACTCTTTCCAATTGGTGGTTCATACTCAATATTTTCAATATCCAACACATTATCTGTGAACACCAGATCAAGTAGTGATGGCTCATCCCCACCCCTGGCTCTTGTTGGTTCCATTACATGTTGGTGTAGGAAATTCCCTTGTACGCAATCTAGGAATCTTGCCCCAAATGAGTCCTCACCACTGTGTGGGTCAAGATTTATCCAATCTATCTCTTTATGATTAAAGTCTCCCATAATCAAAATCCTACATTTTTTCTCCCGCGCCATGTTAACAACTGAGTTTATGACTTCAATCGTACCTATATGACTTTCCTCATAAATTTCAAGCCTATTTTGGTTCCTTGGTGGGTTGTATACAACAGTTATTATAATGCTCTCTGACCCAGTATTTATGCGAGCAACAAGAAATTCCCTGAACTCACTTTCTATAGCCAAGTTTATTTCTTCAGCTTGAATCCTCTCACTTATGAGCAGTGCTATCCCTCCACCAGTCCTCTCAGATCTTTCGACCCTTAGTATTCTGAAGCCCTTAGGAAAAACTGTGACACTGTTTATGTCCTCACTCAACTTAGTCTCTGTAATTGCTACTATATCTGCCTTACTGTTGTGAATCCTATCTTTTAATTCTACTGCCTTACCAGCTAATCCATCAGCATTTGTGTATAACAATCTTAATGAGGCCCCATCCCCTGATCTTCTGTCATTATCTTCTTTATCTCCCCTTTGTCTGGAAGTATTCTGTAACGAAAATTTTTCTTCTCTTCTTCATTTCTTTCATCATTTAACCTTCTTGCCTCTTGCAACAAGTTTTTGATCTTTCCCATCTCTTCCTGTGTTCTGTATCGTCTAATGAACACTTCTTTGCATTCTTGAAGGTCTTTTAGACTTTTTTTTCTCAACAATATTTCCCTACATGTCTCCCCTCTCTCAAAGGTTACTTTTGTTGGTCTCGGCTTTCCTTCCCTCGAATATTTACCTAGTTGGTGTATGTTTACAATATCCTCAGGACCACATACTACTCCAAGCTTTCTTATCAGGTCTACAACCCTAGCTTTATTTTCTTCAAGTCTCCCCTGCCATGTTGGCTCCTGGGATTCACTTATGCCTGAGATTACCACTGTCTTCTCCTTATCAAGTGCCTGTCTGATGAGTGGGTTTGCCCTTTCCATCACAACGTCTTTCATTTTTTCGATTACTGTCTCTTTATAATCAACTGTTTGTATGTTTTCCAGTGCCACCACCTTTGTGTGTATGTGTGTGCGTGTGTGTGTGTTAATATATATATATATATATATATATATATATATATATATATATATATATATATATATATATATATATATATATATATATATATATATATAT
>JAXCGZ010001934.1:25000-30000 GCA_037179515.1 Halocaridina rubra | reverse complement strand
GATGGAGAAATGAAAGAGAATGAAACACTCAGAGAACAAATAAGATCTTTGGAGGAAGCAAATAAAGCACAAGGGCAGGAGAGAAAGGAACTAGAAAAAAGAATAAAGAAGCTGGAAGGGGAAAAGAGTCAACTAGAATCTAGAATTTCTAAACAAGAAGATAAAAACAAACAGCTGAATGACAACCTAAAGGAATTAGATGTTAGTTCACTGCTCTCTTCTGAGAGAGACGAGATTGCTGCTTGGAATGTTCAGATTAAGGAAAACATTGAACAGTTCAGAAAAGAGTTCCAGGAGCTGAATATGGAAAATGATGCCATGAAAACGTCCTTTGCTGATGCACTAAAGGGGAATGTGGCAGTAAAAGAGGCTGTAAAGGTGGTGGCACTGGAAAACATACAAACAGTTGACTATAAAGAGACAGTAATCGAAAAAATGAAAGACGTTGTGATGGAAAGGGCAAACCCACTCATCAGACAGGCACTTGATAAGGAGAAGACAGTGGTAATCTCAGGCATAAGTGAATCCCAGGAGCCAACATGGCAGGGGAGACTTGAAGAAAATAAAGCTAACGTTGTAGACCTGATAAGAAAGCTTGGAGTAGTATGTGGTCCTGAGGATATACCAACTAGGTAAATATTCGAGGGAAGGAAAGCCGAGACCAACAAAAGTAACCTTTGAGAGAGGGGAGACATGTAGGGAAATATTGTTGAGAAAAAAAAGTCTAAAAGACCTTCAAGAATGCAAAGAAGTGTTCATTAGACGATACAGAACACAGGAAGAGATGGGAAAGATCAAAAGCTTGTTGCAAGAGGCAAGAAGGTTAAATGATGAAAGAAATGAAGAAGAGAAGAAAAATTTTCGTTACAGAATACTTCCAGACAAAGGGGAGATAAAGAAGATAATGACAGAAGATCAGGGGATGGGGCCTCATTAAGATTGTTATACACAAATGCTGATGGATTAGCTGGTAAGGCAGTAGAATTAAAAGATAGGATTCACAACAGTAAGGCAGATATAGTAGCAATTACAGAGACTAAGTTGAGTGAGGACATAAACAGTGTCACAGTTTTTCCTAAGGGCTTCAGAATACTAAGGGTCGAAAGATCTGAGAGGACTGGTGGAGGGATAGCACTGCTCATAAGTGAGAGGATTCAAGTTGAAGAAATAAACTTGGCTATAGAAAGTGAGTTCAGGGAATTTCTTGTTGCTCGCATAAATACTGGGTCAGAGAGCATTATAATAACTGTTGTATACAACCCACCAAGGAACCAAAATAGGCTTGAAATTTATGAGGAAAGTCATATAGGTACGATTGAAGTCATAAACTCAGTTGTTAACATGGCGCGGGAGAAAAAATGTAGGATTTTGATTATGGGAGACTTTAATCATAAAGAGATAGATTGGATAAATCTTGACCCACACAGTGGTGAGGACTCATTTGGGGCAAGATTCCTAGATTGCGTACAAGGGAATTTCCTACACCAACATGTAATGGAACCAACAAGAGCCAGGGGTGGGGATGAGCCATCACTACTTGATCTAGTGTTCACAGATAATGTGTTGGATATTGAAAATATTGAGTATGAACCACCAATTGGAAAGAGTGACCACTGTGTGTTGTTGATGGAGTATATCATTGAAGACATTCTTCCTGGGAGTAGAGGCACTGAGGACATGAGGAGGAACTATCCGAAAGGAGATTACATCAAAATGAATGAGCTTTTTGCAGTTATTGACTGGAGAACCTTATTTTACAACAAATCTGTACAAGAAATGTATGACATCTTTTGTGAGAAATATGGGAAGATAGTAGATTGCTGCATACCTGTCACCAAAGTAGGTGTAATTCATGCCAGAGAGAAATGGTTCGATAATGGGTGTAAAAGAGCTAAGGAGTGGAGAGACAAATGCTGGAAAAGGTATAGGAGGAGAAAAAACATAAATGCCTGGCAAACCTACAAAAGAGCAAGAAATGACTACCTAAGTAAAAGGAGAGAGGCAGAGAGAGACTATGAGAGGGACATCACCAGGAAGGCTAAAGAAAATCCCAAGCTTTTCCACAGCTTTATCAGAGGAAAACTGAAGGTAAAAGAACAGGTTTTAAGGCTAAAGAGAGCGGATGGAAGCATCACTGAGACGGACGAAGAGATCTGCAAAGAATTGAACAAGGAGTTTCAGTCAGTATTTACAGTAGAAAATACCCCACCCCCTCAGATTGCAGTGATAGAAGCTCAAGGGCCGGTATTAGAGAACATCAACCTTACAGCCACAGAGGTATGCAAAGTGCTGATGGATTTAGATGTTCATAAAGCTACAGGTCCTGATGACATATCCCCTCATGTGCTTAAAAAATGCGCAAACACAATATCAGTGGCACTAAGTATCATATTTAAGGAGTCACTGGAGTCGGGGGAGATTCCAAGATGCTGGAAACAAGCAAATGTGATACCTATCTTCAAAAAGGGAAGGAGGGATACGGCTCTGAACTATAGACCAGTTTCCTTGACCAGCATAGTTTGCAAAGTTATGGAGAAACTACTAAGGAAACATATCTCTCTTCACTTGGAATCCTTCAACTTTTTGTCAGTGAGGCAACATGGCTTCAGAGAAGGAAGATCAACAGTAACAAACTTATTAGAATTTTATGATGAGGTAAGCCAAATCTTACAGGAAAGAGAGGGCTGGGCAGATTGCATATTCCTAGACTTCCAGAAAGCGTTTGACGCTGTTCCACATGGGAGACTTATTAGGAAGCTGCAATCAATGGCTAGAATAGGTGGAAATGTCTTGGAATGGATAAAAACTTACTTAGAAGGAAGGGAACAGAGGGTTAGAGTAAGACACTCAGTGTCTGAATGGAGAAGAGTTAGTAGTGGAGTTCCACAGGGTTCAGTTTTAGGGCCACTTTTGTTCCTTGTATATGTAAATGACCTACCAGAGTCTGTAAATTCATTCATGAATATGTTTGCAGATGATGCAAAGATTGTGAAGAAAGTAAAAAACGAGAACAATGGTAGAGAACTTCAGGAGGATCTAAATAATCTGCATGAGTGGTCAGAAAAGTGGCTAATGAAATTCAATACCTCAAAATGTAAGGTAATGAGAATGGGTACAAGTGCAAGAAGGCCCAAGCTTGACTACTCGGTGGCTGGAGTACAACTTCAAGAGACAGAAAATGAGAGAGATCTAGGAGTAAACATACTGGCAGATTTGTCTCCAGAAATACATATAAATGGCGTAGTAAGGGCAGCATATGCATTCTTATCAAATGTAAGGGTAGCCTTCAGGCACATGGACAAGGAAATGTTCAGAAATATTTATGTAACCTATGTGAGGCCAAAACTCGAATATGCAGCCCCCTTTTGGAATCCGCACTTGAAAAAGCACATAGCTAAGCTTGAAAAAGTTCAAAGACATGCCACAAAACTGGTGCCAGAAATACGCAATCTCGGTTATGATGAGAGGCTGAGGGAATTAGACTTGCCATCACTCGAAGCTAGAAGAGTAAGGGGGGATATGGTGACAGTCTTTAAATTCCTTCATGGTTATGATAGAGTGGATAGGGATCGATATTTCGATATGGCTGGCTCTAGAACTAGAGGTCATAGTTTGAAGCTTCGTAAGAAAACTTGTTTGCAGGATGTAAGGAAATACTTTTTCAGTGTAAGAGTAGTTGATAATTGGAATTCGCTAAGCGAGGAGGTAGTTAATGCTATCTCAATCCATAGTTTTAAGGACAGGTATGATAAGTATCACTAAGTCTAAAAAGGGAACCGATCAGGAGACGGGAAGATACGAGCTTTGGGCTCTTTCCCGTAAACACAATTAGGTAATCACAATTAGGTAATCACACACACATACATATTAATGATAAAGGGTACTGGAGCTCTTGTCGCTTTCCCTTCCTACTTCCTCAACGGTATTTGATAAATTAAGCAGTGGAGGGTGTTCTAGTAGGAAAACCACAACCAGAACCCGAGTTATTAGTTCTCTCTGAATATACGATTGAAAGAAAAAGGGAAAAGACTGAGTGATATTAAGGTAAGTAGTTGTGCGATTTGACGTCGCCATTCCGCTTACTAAGGAAAATACGACCCTTTTAGATAGGTAGAGATCATTTGCAGGATGATAGGGAACGAGTGTTGTTAGATAGAGAACATTTGCAGGATGATAGGGAACAAGTGTTGTTGTCAACACCAATTTGAAGCGAGTTCTCAAAGCCGAATATGAATGATGTTTATTCCCACTCATATGAATAGCTTCAGAGAAGACGTAAATGAATAGTATAATGAAATTAAGCTACAAAACACATGTATGTATATGGGCATTCAAATACCTACGAACTTATGTATGTATGTGTGTATGTATGTACGTACGTACGTATGTATGTATGCATGTATGTATGTATGTATGTATGTATGTATGTATGTATGTATGTATGTATGTATGTATGTATGTATGTATGTATGCATGTATGTATGTATGTATGTATGTATGTATGTATGTGTATGTATGTATGTATGTATGTATGTATGTATGTATGTATGTATGTATGCATGCAATATCAATAACGATATGTAATACTAACAATGTATAATAATGATAATAGTAATAATAATAATAATAATAATAATATATAATAATAATAATAATAATAATAATAATAATAATAATAATAATAATAATAATAATAATAATAATAATAATAATAATAATAATAAGAGCAATAATAATAATAATAATAATAATACTAATAATAACAATAATAATAATAGCATAATAATAATAATAATAATAATAATAATAATAATAATAATAATAATAATAATAATAATAATAATAATAATAATAATAATAATAATAATAATAATAATAATAATAATAGTAATAATAATAGTAATAATAATAATAATAATAATATGCTAAAATATACTGCCGCTTTCCTCATAGGAAATCATATTTTCTATTCATTTTTTATCACCTAATCCTACTCCTTT
>JAXCGZ010001934.1:0-10000 GCA_037179515.1 Halocaridina rubra | reverse complement strand
TTTTCAGGGTTTAGGAAAACTGAAGGACCGCTGTAATAAGTGTGTGATTCTGAGATTGGATTATGTTGAATAAAATCATAATTAATTGATCATCCTGTATTTTCTTTTACCCAAAGCCAGGAGCTTTTCAGCACCCCCTCGTGTGTATGTATGTATATATATATATATATATATATATATATATATATATATATATATATATATATATATATATATATATATATATATATATATATATATATATATATATATATATATATATATATATATATATATATATATATATATATATATATATATATATATATATACATATATATATATATGTCTATATATATATATGTCTATATATATATATATATATATATATATATATATATATATATATATATATATATATATATATATATTTATATATATATATATATTACAATTTAAGTATCCGTTTAAAAAATAAAACAAATTATAAATTAAAACGTATGCTAAGTTGCTTTAAAAAAATATCATGCTATAAGAAAAACTCATACAAATGTTAATGCTTAGTACTTCCTGCAGCCCACATACACACACGCGCCCACTCACACGTTCATGCAATTTGAATTGCACTCTCGGAACACAACTCTCTTCAATTCCACAACTGAGCTAAATGCAGAATCTCTCTCTCTCTCTCTCTCTCTCTCTCTATATATATATATATATATATATATATATATATATATATATATATATATATATATATATATATATATATATATATATATATATATATATATATATATATATATATATATATATATATATATATATATATATATATATATATATATATATATATATGTATATATATATATATATATATATATATATATATATATATATATATATATATATATATATATATATATATATATATACATATATATATATATATATATATATATATATATATATATATATATATATATATATATATATATATATATATATATATATATATATATATATATATATATATAAGTACAAACTGTTAGCATACAGCACTAAATAGTAAGGAAGCCCATCAGTGAAACAAAACTTATAAAACAATGCTATATTTCGGATCCTAACTGGATCCCTTCTTGAGAAGGGATCCAGTTAGGATCCGAAATATAGCATTGTTTTATAAGTTTTGTTTCACTGATGGGCTTCCTTACTATATATATATATATATATATATATATATATATATATATATATATATATATATATATATATATATATATATATATATATATATATATATATATATATATATATATATATATTTATATATATATATAAATATATATATATATATATATATATATATATATATATATATATATATATATATATATATATATATATATATATATATATATATATATATATATATATATATATATATATATATATATATATATATATATATATATATATATATATATATATATATATATATATATATATATATATATATATATATATATATATATATATATATATATATATATATATATATATATATATATATTTATATACATATATATATATATATATATATATATATATATATATATATATATATATATATATATATATATATATATATATATATATATATACATTTATATATATGAATATATATATATATATATATATATATATATATATATATATATATATATATATATATATGAATCATGAATCATATCTTACCCCTTACTGGGAATCGAACCTAAGACGCATTATTATTACCGGGCCACGGAGCTACCAACTACACTGCAGGTCTTAAGCGATGAAGCAAAACTCACAGCTAACTGCTATGCTAGGAATGAACGCATTCTTACTGAATAAAATTTTTTTTCATATTACAGCTTCTTCCCATCCAAACTCCTGGCTTCGTTTTTACATTTAATTCAAATCCCATGCTATATAGGCATTAATAATATTCAAATAAAATATTAAGATATATGAAACTATGAATCATATCTTACCCCTGACCGGGATTTGAACATAAGACACAAAAGTACTTTGCCAATGGGCTACCAACTACACCACTGAAAGTCTTAAAAGAAAAAGCAAACCTCACAGTTAATTGTTATGCTAGGAATGAACGCATTCCCGTCAGGGGTAAAATATGATTCTTTTTTTCACATATGTTAATGTGTTTATTTGATTATTATTGATGCCTATTAGAATGGGATTTGAATTCATTGCGAAAACCAGGCCATGGCAGTTTGCTGTAAGGTTTGCTTCTTCTTTTAAGACCTTCAATTGTGTATTTGGTAGCGCCATGGCACAGTTATAGTCATAGTCATAGTCATAGATTTTATTGCCAAATATTTATTATACATACAGAAAAAAAGATGTACATTATATTCAGAGGCACTAGCCTGCTGAGCAATAGCTCCTTGGCAGGCAGTTTAATATACATTTCACATAATTTAAAGTATGACGGCAATAGTTAACAAAAGCTCCAATATAGCAATCTCATACTTATCTTGTAATAAAACAAAACAGTAGCCTGACCTTAACCAGGACATAATGATACACCAATACTGTATTATTTATTAATCAACAGCTGCTTGATTTTGCCTAGTAAGTAAATGCTGTTTGAGTTTCTTTTTAAATAATGTTGTGCCAGTTATTGTTTTAAAATCTTCTGGTAATGCATTCCCACATTTTGAGCCAAAACAGTGAATAGAAAATTTGTACAAGGTTGTTCTCGGCTGTGGACATATTAAATTTATATTGTTACCTCTGGTTCCATGGTTGTGTTGAATAAATCTAAATAATTTTCTGTTATCATTAACATCACTATGTATAATGATAAGACAGAAATATTGTATCAAGTAATTAAATTTAAGCAAGTTTAGCTCCTTGAATAAAGAGGAAATTGAGTCATATTTTCCACTATATGTAATAGTTCTGATCAGTCTTTTCTGAGTTACAACTACATCCATTACAACTGATGGCCAAGCACAACCCCAGATGGACAAACAGTATATAATATGAAGATAACACAGGGAATAGTATATGCTTTTTAAGGCCTCATTTGTTAGATTATGGTGAATTTTATACAAAATTCCACACGTCTTGGACAGTTTTGAGCAATCAGATTGAATATGATATTTCCAACTTAAACTTTCATCAATAATTACTCCCAAAAATTTCTTACAAGCAACTCTTTTAACTTCATACCCATTCATATTAACTTGACCAATATTGTGTACTACAGATCTATTTTGAAATAAGATATAGTCAGTTTAGGAAACATTTAGCTTTAATTTATTAACAGAGACCCAGTTGGTAAGTTTTTCTAGTTCACTATTTAAAAGAGAATGCAGGTGGTCAAGGTTATTATCATGCAAGAGAAGGTTGGTGTCATCTGCATAAAGAATATATTTGAATTTATTACTGGCATTGGAAATATCATTTATATAAACTAAAAATAACAATGGGCCCAGTATTGATCCCTGTGGTACTCCCCTCTCAATAGTTAGCAACAAAGATGCTTTCCCATTTCAATATACGGCTTGTTTTCTACTTTTCAAGTAGCTCTTAAATAACTGTAATAGTGTTCCCCTAATACCCACACAAGTTAGTTTTTCTATTAGTATATCATGGTCTAATGTCAAATGCTTTGGACAAGTCTAGGAAAACCCCTTTAACAAAGTTTTTATTTTCCAAATTTTGATAAACATCACTTGTAAAGTTCATTATTGCTTTTTCAGTGGTCTTATTAGGTTCGAGGTCCTGTCAGGGGTAAGATATGATTCATGTTTTCACATATGAATATATGTATATATATATATATATATATATATATATATATATATATATATATTATATATATATATATATATATATATATATATATATATATATATATATATACATACATATATACATATATATATATATATATATATATATATATATATATATATATATATATATATATATATATATATATATATATATATATATGCATATATATATATATATATATATATATATATATATATATATATATATATATATATATATATATATATATATATATATATATATATATATATATATATATATATATATATACATGTATATATATATATATATATATATATATATATATATATATATATATATATATATATATATATATGTATATATATATATTCCTCTCTCTCCCTCTGTGTGAATGTGAGTGCACGCGCGCATGCGTGCGTGCATGTTTGTGTGTATTTGTGTCTGCTTGTATCCGTGTATGTGCGAGATCGACAATTTTCATTTCAATTTCTGGCTAGTTGAGTGTCATGCTAAAGAGAAGCAATCCATTAGCAAAAACCCCCACGAGAGGAAATTTTTGCAAGTTTTAAGCCCGTCTACGTTCATGTTATTACATAACCACTTTCTCCAGCCATTAGGACTGAAGGCTGGTTCCTATGAAGCAAGATACCAAGCTCGAATCCTAACAATCAGACCTCACTATTTAATGCAAAAAGAAGTAAATGTGTGTACTGGTCACTGATGGGTCTAGGAAATTATAAATCTTATTAGTCAAAAGCTTTTTTGGTTTTCTTTGTGACTCTAAGTATTTTTTTAGCTATTATGCTAATATCTGTATATGGGGACATGCTCAAGTAGGCACTCCCTCTAAACTAAACATGCAAACACATTCACACACACACACACACACACACACACACACACACACACACACACACACACACACACTCATCAGACAGGCACTTGATAAGGAGAAGACAGTGGTAATCTCAGGCATAAGTGAATCCCAGGAGCCAACATGGCAGGGGAGACTTGAAGAAAATAAAGCTAGCGTTGTAGACCTGATAAGAAAGCTTGGAGTAGTATGTGGTCCTGAGGATATTGTAAACATACACCAACTAGGTAAATATTCGAGGGAAGGAAAGCCGAGACCAACAAAAGTAACCTTTGAGAGAGGGGAAACATGTAGGGAAATATTGTTGAGAAAAAAAAGTCTAAAGACCTTCAAGAATGCAAAGAAGTGTTCATTAGATGATACAGAACACAGGAAGAGATGGGAAAGATCAAAAACTTGTTGCAAGAGGCAAGAAGGTTAAATGATGAAAGAAATGAAGAAGAGAAGAAAACTTTTCGTTACAGAATACTTCCAGACAAAGGGGAGATAAAGAAGATAATGACAGAAGATCAGGGGATGGGGCCTCATTAAGATTGTTATACACAAATGCTGATGGATTAGCTGGTAAGGCAGTAGAATTAAAAGATAGGATTCACAACAGTAAGGCAGATATAGTAGCAATTACAGAGACTAAGTTGAGTGAGGACATAAACAGTGTCACAGTTTTTCCTAAGGGCTTCAGAATACTAAGGGTCGAAAGATCTGAGAGGACTGGTGGAGGGATAGCACTGCTCATAAGTGAGAGGATTCAAGTTGAAGAAATAAACTTGGCTATAGAAAGTGAGTTCAGGGAATTTCTTGTTGCTCGCATAAATACTGGGTCAGAGAGCATTATAATAACTGTTGTATACAACCCACCAAGGAACCAAAATAGGCTTGAAATTTATGAGGAAAGTCATATAGGTACTATTGAAGTCATAAACTCAGTTGTTAACATGGCACGGGAGAAAAAATGTAGGATTTTGATTATGGGAGACTTTAATCATAAAGAGATAGATTGGATAAATCTTGACCCACACAGTGGTGAGGATTCATTTGGGGCAAGATTCCTAGATTGCGTACAAGGGAATTTCCTACA
Organism: Halocaridina rubra; assembly: GCA_037179515.1. Taxonomy (NCBI): domain Eukaryota; kingdom Metazoa; phylum Arthropoda; class Malacostraca; order Decapoda; family Atyidae; genus Halocaridina; species Halocaridina rubra. The sequence continues at coordinate 4,214 of JAXCGZ010001934.1, read as the reverse complement.
CCAACATGTAATGGAACCAACAAGGGCCAGGGGTGGGGATGAGCCATCACTACTTGATCTAGTGTTCACAGATAATGTGTTGGATATTGAAAATATTGAGTATGAACCACCAATTGGAAAGAGTGACCACTGTGTGTTGTTGATGGAGTATATCATTGAAGACATTCTTCCTGAGAGTAGAGGCACTGAGGACATGAGGAGGAACTATCGGAAAGGAGATTACATCAAAATGAATGAGCTTTTTGCAGTTATTGACTGGAGAACCTTATTTTACAACAAATCTGTGCAAGAAATGTATGACATCTTTTGTGAGAAATATGGGAAGATAGTAGATTGCTGCATACCTGTCACCAAAGTAGGTGTAATTCATGCCAGAGAGAAATGGTTCGATAATGGGTGTAAAAGAGCTAAGGAGTGGAGAGACAAATGCTGGAAAAGGTATAGGAGGAGAAAAAACATAAATGCCTGGCAAACCTACAAAAGAGCAAGAAATGACTACCTAAGTAAAAGGTGAGAGGCAGAGAGAGATTATGAGAGGGACATCACCAGGAAGGCTAAAGAAAATCCCAAGCTTTTCCACAGCTTTATCAGAGGAAAACTGAAGGTAAAAGAACAGGTTTTAAGGCTAAAGAGAGCGGATGGAAGCATCACTGAGACGGACGAAGAGATCTGCAAAGAATTGAACAAGGAGTTTCAGTCAGTATTTACAGTAGAAAATACCCCACCCCCTCAGATTACAGTGATAGAAGCTCAAGGGTCGGTATTAGAGAACATCAACCTTACAGCCACAGAGGTATGCAAAGCGCTGATGGATTTAGATGTTCATAAAGCTACAGGTCCTGATGACATATCCCCTCATGTGCTAAAAAAATGCGCAAACACAATATCAGTGGCACTAAGTATCATATTTAAGGAGTCACTGGAGTCGGGGGAGATTCCAAGATGCTGGAAACAAGCAAATGTGATACCTATCTTCAAAAAGGGAAGGAGGGATACGGCTCTGAACTATAGACCAGTTTCCTTGACCAGCATAGTTTGCAAACTTATGGAGAAACTACTAAGGAAACATATCTCTCTTCACTTGGAATCCTTCAACTTTTTGTCAGTGAGGCAACATGGCTTCAGAGAAGGAAGATCAACAGTAACAAACTTATTAGAATTTTATGATGAGGTAAGCCAAATCTTACAGGAAAGAGAGGACTGGGCAGATTGCATATTCCTAGACTTCCAGAAAGCGTTTGACACTGTTCCACATGGGAGACTTATTAGGAAGCTGCAATCAATGGCTAGAATAGGTGGAAATGTCTTGGAATGGATAAAAACTTACTTAGAAGGAAGGGAACAGAGGGTTAGAGTAAGACACTCAGTGTCTGAATGGAGAAGAGTTAGTAGTGGAGTTCCACAGGGTTCAGTTTTAGGGCCACTTTTGTTCCTTGTATATGTAAATGACCTACCAGAGTCTGTAAATTCATTCATGAATATGTTTGCAGATGATGCAAAGATTGTGAAGAAAGTAAAAAACGAGAACAATGGTAGAGAACTTCAGGAGGATCTAAATAATCTGCATGAGTGGTCAGAAAAGTGGCTAATGAAATTCAATACCTCAAAATGTAAGGTAATGAGAATGGGTACAAGTGCAAGAAGGCCCAAGCTTGACTACTCGGTGGCTGGAGTACAACTTCAAGAGACAGAAAATGAGAGAGATCTAGGAGTAAACATACTGGCAGATTTGTCTCCAGAAATACATATAAATGGCGTAGTAAGGGCAGCATGTGCATTCTTATCAAATGTAAGGGTAGCCTTCAGGCACATGGACAAGGAAATGTTCAGAAATATTTATGTAACCTATGTGAGGCCAAAACTCGAATATGCAGCCCCCTTTTGGAATCCGCACTTGAAAAAGCACATAGCTAAGCTTGAAAAAGTTCAAAGACATGCCACGAAACTGGTGCCAGAAATACGCAATCTCGGTTATGATGAGAGGCTGAGGGAATTAGACTTGCCATCACTCGAAGCTAGAAGAGTAAGGGGGGATATGGTGACAGTCTTTAAATTCCTTCATGGTTATGATAGAGTGGATAGGGATCGATATTTCGATATGGCTGGCTCTAGAACTAGAGGTCATAGTTTGAAGCTTCGTAAGAAAACTTGTTTGCAGGATGTAAGGAAATACTTTTTCAGTGTAAGAGTAGTTGATAATTGGAATTGGCTAAGCGAGGAGGTAGTTAATGCTATCTCAATCCATAGTTTTAAGGACAGGTACGATAAGTATCACTAAGTCTAAAATGGAACCGATCAGGAGACGGGAAGATACGGGCTTTGGGCTCTTTCCCGTAAACACAATTAGGTAATCACAATTAGGTAATCACACACACACACACACACACACACACACACACACACACACACATATATATATATATATATATATATATGTGTGTGTGTGTGTGTGTGTGTGTGTGTGTGTGTGTGTGTGTGTGATTACCTAATTGTGATTACCTAATTGTGTTTACGGGAAAGAGCCCAAAGCTCGTATCTTCCCGTCTCCTGATCGGTTCCATTTTTAGACTTAGTGATACTTATCATACCTGTCCTTAAAACTATGGATTGAGATAGCATTAACTACCTCCTCGCTTAGCCAATTCCAATTATCAACTACTCTTACACTGAAAAAGTATTTCCTTACATCCTGCAAACAAGTTTTCTTACGAAGCTTCAAACTATAACCTCTAGTTCTAGAGCCAGCCATATCGAAATATCGATCCCTATCCACTCTATCATAACCATGAAGGAATTTAAAGACTGTCACCATATCCCCCCTTACTCTTCTAGCTTCGAGTGATGGCAAGTCTAATTCCCTCAGCCTCTCATCATAACCGAGATTGCGTATTTATGGCACCAGTTTCGTGGCATGTCTTTGAACTTTTTCAAGCTTAGCTATGTGCTTTTTCAAGTGCGGATTCCAAAAGGGGGCTGCATATTCGAGTTTTGGCCTCACATAGGTTACATAAATATTTCTGAACATTTCCTTGTCCATGTGCCTGAAGGCTACCCTTACATTTGATAAGAATGCATATGCTGCCCTTACTACGCCATTTATATGTATTTCTGGAGACAAATCTGCCAGTATGTTTACTCCTAGATCTCTCTCATTTTCTGTCTCTTGAAGTTGTAGTCCAGCCACCGAGTAGTCAAGCTTGGGCCTTCTTGCAGTTGTACCCATTCTCATTACCTTACATTTTGAGGTATTGAATTTCATTAGCCACTTTTCTGACCACTCACGCAGATTATTTAGATCCTCCTGAAGTTCTCTACCATTGTTCTCGTTTTTTACTTTCTTCACAATCTTTGCATCATCTGCAAACATATTCATGAATGAATTTACAGACTCTGGTAGGTCATTTACATATACAAGGAACAAAAGTGGCCCTAAAACTGAACCCTGTGGAACTCCACTACTAACTCTTCACCATTCAGACACTGAGTGTCTTACCCTAACCCTCTGTTCCCTTCCTTCTAAGTAAGTTTTTATCCATTTCAAGACATTTCCACCTATTCTAGCCATTGATTGCAGCTTCCTAATAAGTCTCCCATGTGGAACAGTGTCAAACGCTTTCTGGAAGTCTAGGAATATGCAATCTGCCCAGCCCTCTCTTTCCTGTAAGATTTGTGTGTGTGTGTGTGTGTGTGTGTGTGTGTGTGTGTGTGTGTGTGTGTGTGTGTGTGTGTGTGTGTGTGTGTGTGTGTGTGTGTGTGTGTGTGTGCGTGTGTGTGCTTTTGCAATAATAAACTTGTATTACAGATTGTTTAATTAAATTTTCACAAACTTGTAGAGATAAACTTTTACAAATGGATTAGTATGTACTGTAACACAAAAAAGTTAATTAAATTTGTACCGAGTTTTGTAAGAAAAATAAAAAATAAAATTACTTTTACAATGCTCAATACTTGTGCAAGAAAAAGAAAGTATATTACATTTTCATTGGCAAATGCAAATATAAACTTTTACAAATCGCTTAACCTTGGCGTAATTGAAAATACTGACAGCTGACTATAGGAACACAGTAATGTGCAGTATTAATCTATCAAGACCAATGGCCGCTATAAGCAAGTAGAATTTTCACGTCATTCTTTTCCATATAGTGTTTTTTCAAATAATATGCTCTACTTTACCTTTACAATCAAGAAAATCAAATTATTAGTCAATACAGAAT
>JAXCGZ010001933.1:120000-193451 GCA_037179515.1 Halocaridina rubra | reverse complement strand
TTATAAAAAGAACTGCGAGTTAAACTAGTAATCAACTTTCATACTATACTACTGTAATTAATGTCTTTGGGGAAGCGACGTCAATATCTATTGAATAACTAGCCTTAGATTAGAGTATCACCGTATAAATAGTAGTTTAAAATACTGGATCTGTGCAATTCAATATTTATTTAGCTTGACATTCTTTCCATCAAAATAATCATTACTTACAGGAACCGTTAGAGGCATCGTAACCTACTCATTCATCCGTGCTTATACAGCACCAAACAATCATGGACTTTCTTGAGTCACTCACGGACGTTAATCACAACAAGAGATGTTCAGGCACGTCTTTTGCCACGTTTTCCCATATAACTTTCCAGTCCCCTCTTGTCCAACATAAAGCCTTGAGAGTAGCCTATTCTCTAAAATTTGGAGTCTTTATACCTGGATACACTCTTCAGTCCAGTATCTGATATGCTGTGACAAATTTTATTTAATTAAAATGCGCTGTTTACTCATGAGTGCTCTAGAGACCAATCCAACATCATTTAGAAACAAGACTCATTCATGTGCAAAAAAAAATATATATAAATAAAGTGAATTGAAAAATTAACCAACTTCGGGGTTTTAAAGTAAAGGGATATTCAATTTCAAGAACAGGATCTCTGTAAACAGTAGCATCATGGAAGGTCTGAATTACCTGCCAGAGGATATGGTGGTATCCGTCACTGATGTCACAACTACAATATTCAACACTGTGGTGGAAGCAATGCAGGAGGCGCAGGCTGAGGCAGAAGAGGAAAAAGGCAGGTGGGTTAAAACTTCACTATACAGTTTAGTGTTTTCGCCAACTGCATAATAATGTCTGAACCATTTCTAGAGGGTTGAGCGTTTGCAAACATTTTTTTAATCCATATCTATTGCATTTCTGTATATATCTTAGGCTTAATAAGGCTTCAAAATGTATAAGAATAGTGTCGTGAACTTTTTTTTTTTTTTTTTTTTTTTTTTTTTTTTTTTTTTTTTTTTTTTTTTTTTTGAGCAATGCCAGGCAAAGCAGTTCAGTGGTTATCTTTTAATGTACGGCTAGAGCAACAATAGTATATTCACATGTGAAAAGGCACATTAATTATCGATTTTAATTAAGAACTATAAACATACTATTAGGTATTATGATTAATATCTCTACGCATTTATGTATACTATTCATTAGTACCAATAAATAATGCAGTATCTGCCTTTATGCAAAGATAAATCCCAAATACGATAGACTCTATTCGTTAATTTCAGATTCTTCATCCCTTTCTTCTCTGGAGGGTGCAATGATGCGTTTTCAGTCTTTGGATTTTTGGCATTTTTGTTGGCACTGCTGGACCTTATACTGGAGTTCGGAAGTGAGGATACTAATAGAAAACGTCGAGAGACAGAAAGCCACGAAAGATATTTTCCCGAAGATATGTTCACAACGAATAGGTTAAGGGTGAGTACACTGATACAGCTAATACATGTGAACATTGCAAGAAACATTTTGCCATTATAATATTTGACACCTGTCGAAATTTTCTTGAAGAGCAAAAGGCCAACTTGCTTACCCAAACTCTACAAAACGCCCATTATGCTACTGATGCAGTTTTCCAGTCAAATTCACATCCGAGAGTCAAGGGCTCCACCAAACCCTATTTAGTCTGTTATTCAATGCATGCTTGATATTGCTATTTTCTTATTATATCTGCAGACAAACCCTGATATAGTGAGAGCATCATCAGCATGTTACAGTATGTACAGAGGGTTCCTGAACGCTTTAGCAGCCACTGATCATGAGTGTGCCAAGAGGTTTCTCTGTGAAGGAGCTCAGGAAGCAGCCTCTCAAGGGCGTCTAGGTAGCCTGATTGCTGCAGTAGCAAGGTAGGACTTTCTCAGTTACTGATTTTTACTCTCCTTAATTAAGAGTAGAAATTCATGATGAGAACAATATTAAAAACTTTTTAATTGTTCAATAATAGTTTTCAAGCGGTAAAATGCAATAATAGTTTTCAAGCGGTAAAATGCAATAATGGTTTTCAAGCGGTAAAATGCAATAATAGTTTTCAAGCGGTAAAATGCAATTACTGATACTTCAATTATACGTCAATTTTAATCATAAGTTCATATTTAAGGAGTATATATATTGTCACCTATGCTTATTTATGAACAAATGAACATGTCCAATATTACCATTGTTAAGAACCATCAGATTTATGTTAAAGTGAGTACATTATTAATGGATTCTTAATATTACATTTTCAGTGAAAACGCTGCTACTTTGCTTCGGAATACGAACATAACAAAATACAGAGATGTGGTGACTGGAGGCCTTACAGGTGCTGGAGGTGGATCGTGTGAAAGGGCATTTTCTCATTGCTTAACCCTTCCTTCTGTATACAGATATCCAAGAGTTCATATGACGGACGCTAATGAGGACTTTATTCCTTTCTGAGACACTCGAGATTAATTTTAGGGATATTCGAAAAAAAAAATTACATCGAAAATTGCATCACCCACACAAAATGCAACAACTAATATTTAACACCTCTCATTTCATAGGCATGTTTTACAGCGAGTCATATTGAAGTATTTACTTCCATAACTCTGCTAATTATGAAGTTTATATTCCAAGTAAAAAGCTAAGTAGAAAATAAGTGTAAAATAAATATTTTTCCTAGGTTTGAGGTATCATGTAACCTTTCGTAGGCAAGTCAGTGAACTCTTGTGAGATAATATTTTATCTGTTTGTATGTTAGGAAACTGTCATACTTATGATTACATAGTCAAAGGTCATGGGTTTATATAACTGCGTATTAAAGTTTGATTTTTTCTCCGTAGTAATGGAAAAGTATGATGGCTTCTATCAAGTTTTTAAAATAACCTTCAAGCAGATAAAATACCAATTTCTATTTAATTACCTCTTTTTATGATTTTAGCACTCAAATGCAAAGCCAAAATCGCTGTAATTTTTCTATCCATTGGTTTAGATTTTACAAAGCAAGTATCATCCAGTCTTCATTCACATTATGACAACATTTGAACAGCGTATGCCTTTAATGCTACGTATGTTAGCTGAAACACACAAATAATTCAAATGCATATATTGTATTATTATAGCTATCAAACTTTTATTGATAAATTATCATATCCATAAGTTTTTTCTTTTAGGTTTTGTAAATAAGAAATAAATAAAGATCAATCCATTTCCTCTTATGCAGTAGATCACCATGTCAACTTAACAACCAAGGCAAGGATACCTGCTCCACGGAGAATATCCTCAGTTGCCAGGTCACCTAGTAAGTAATCCATGAGATTTCTCGCAGCCATAGCATACAGTGGACTTATAAAGAAAATGCCAGTGGCAGGACCCACGAGATAAAGTATGGCAAAGAAAATCTGTAAAGCCAAAGAGCCAATAGTAAGTCTGGAAGCCTTGGTAGGTTTTGATGAGGATTCAGATGAAGGAATGGTCGGCTTGGATACGTTGTTTGTTGTATTCGAACTGTTTACGTTAAGTGAACCAGTTTCCAGAATGCTGTTCAAAGTGCTAGCAACGATGACTGGATGACCACTTGACAAATTTTCATTAAGTTTGAGCGGTTCTTCATGAAGTTCGTCTCCAGAATCCAAATCATTGTTTTGCTCATCGTCTGCAGTCAATACGGTGAGATCTGCTGTGGCATTGCGTTTGTTCTTATGATTATCATGGGAGGTTAAATTTACACCACCAATGACCCTCTTCAATAAAAACTCAATTTCCTTCAAATAATCTTCATCTGTATGAGTATTTTCATCTCTTTTTATGATATTTTTCATGCTCTCTCTCAAGTTCTTGAGTGTGTCACTCTTAATTCTTGTTTCCGAGAAGTGGCCAAATCCTTTTGGGAGGTTTTCTACTGGTAAATCATTCTTTGCAAATAAGTCTTCCGTCATGTCGCGGTTTTCAATCGACATATCATTATCGCTTATCTGTATATTTCTGTCAATACTCGAGTCCCTCTCCACCAAACGTTCATCTACTTCATTCTTGAAATTGGATGATGTTAAACCTGGTTTTATGTTTCCTGGAGGTAATTTTGTCTCTGTGTTACTTTCACCGTCAGTCATACGACGCTGCAAAGACACATTAGGTTAGGAACGAAACAAATATTGCAAAATTCTTTTACACCCAATTCGGCTCTTAAACGGTATAAGAAAATGCAAAATATTTCTTCCAAAAGAAACAATTAAAATTCTTTTTTTGCATTCGCAAACCTCAAATTTATGATTATTTCATATAACCAACACTGCAAAATAATAAATATTATAACTAATAAAAATAAAATAGAAACAATTTAAAAGAAAAACTTTCATGGAATCTCTCTCTCTCTCTCTCTCTCTCTCTCTCTCTCTCTCTCTCTCTCTCTCTCTCTCTCTCTCTCTCTCTCTCTCTCTCATATATATATATATATATATATATATATATATATATATATATATATATATATATATATATATATATATATATATATATATATATATATATATATATATATATATAGAGAGAGAGAGAGAGAGAGAGAGAGAGAGAGAGAGAGAGAGAGAGAGAGAGAGAGAGAGAGAGAGAGCTGATGACGTGGTAAGCACTACAACAACGCCAATCAAAGAAACACTGAGGTTCCGAGTTCGAATCTCAAGATGCCTCGTACGGCTTCTCTTTGCCAGAGCCCCTTATGGGGTCAAAGGTGGATTAGTACCTTCAAAAACCCGGGCTTCTATAAGTATTAACATGTCCGACTCGCAGTACTCGCGTTAAACTACAAATAATAAAATAACAATAAACAAGTCAAAAAGTTAATTAAAATTAACTAATAGAATATGGTCATAATATTGTGGCTGCCGAGGCCGGGTGGTAGAGTGCGTTATTCAGATTCGTCAGGGAGTCAGTCTGTGACTCGTCACGGTATGAGGTTACACAGGGTATTTACTCGAGGAAACAGTTACACTCTCCCAAAACCAAAGTCCTTCAAAAGGGGGCACTATCCTAACCCTTACTAGAAAAGGGAGTCTATGATGAAAAACCGGCTGATAATCAGTATTTTTATTATCTCCGCATTTCTCAACTGCTTTTCCTCATGGTGATAATGGGTCGCTATTTCTCACTAGCCTCTTGGATACTAGTTTTACTTTGGTATAAAGTTTCATAGCCGGATACATTTCCAGATACGTACAACCTTTTCCTTAGATCCGGGCTTGGAACGGGTGCCGAGTGTAGCTGTTTTGCTCCCCTAATAAATGGGGTATGAGCATAGATAGACTATCGAGTGTCTTGATGGTTCGAAACCTGGGCAGGTGCAAATATATATTTCACATTTGCACATATGTTTTTTGATCATATATATATAATATTATATATATATATATATATATATATATATATATATATATATATATATATATATATTATATATATAATATATATATATATATATATATATATATATATATAATGATTGTGACACCAGGACGGACCAAAATTTATAGTATAATTAAAAAGTCCTCATCGGGCCTAGGCAAGAAGAATACATAAAGTATAGAGAAACAGAGATGGAGAATGTTGTGACTTGTCAGATGTGAAGGGATAATAACAGATGTGTAATGAATATCCAAGAATATTCCGTGTGGATGTAGGCATAGAAAAAGAACCGTAACTAAAGGAAGACTTAACATCGAACTGTCCTGGACAGTCCTATTTAAGTTCAATAAACCTTCAGCTGTAGTATCGCAAAGGGCGGCTGATGCCATGGGCCAACCTACTACATGTAAATATATAAATATATAATTATTATATATATATAAATTCTCACTCTCTCTCTCTCTCTCTCTCTCTCTCTCTCTCTCACTCTCTCTCTCTCTCTCTCTCTCTCTCTCTCTCTCTCTCTCTCTATATATATATATATATATATATATATATATATATATATATATATATATATATATATATATATATATATATATCACACACACTGCCATATATTCGATCCTATAACACATTTGACAATCCATCAATATGTTTAAGGTGATATCAAATGGTACAGTTGATGGAGTAAAATAAACAAAGATATTTAGTAGTGTGTGTTCATACTCCCTTGCCCTAGCAGTTAACTGAGAGGTTTGCTTCTTCTCTCATACAGTCGGTGGTGAAGCTGGATTGTTAAACGTCTGGTAGGTTCGAATCCTGACTAAGGACAAAAAATCTGTTTAATATATATATATATATATATATATATATATATATATATATATATATATATATATATATATATATATATATATATATATATATATATATATATATATATATATATATATATATATATATATTATTACTACAGCTGATAACATTCTCTACAGCTTGTGTAATCAAGTTTTATCCTTTGTAGCTTTGACATTTAATATCTACGGATAATTTGATATAAATAAGCTCTACAACCATAGTTTATATAACTTAAGTAAACTATACAGCTAACTTACGTCACCTCTAAAGTAACAACCCTTTAAGTAAATGGCAGCAAAAGGGGACTGCAAGATATTGACAATGGAATATGCTTAATACTATTACACTGAATATAACGGCTATCTTAACAAGACCACAACTACTACTACTACTACACACTACTACTACTATTAGTAGTAGTAGTAGTAGCAGTAGTAGTAGCTGCAGTGGTGGTGGTGGTAGTAATAGTAGTCTTAGTAGTAGCAGTAGAGGTAGTAGAAATAGCGGTAGTATCAGTAGTAGCCTCGACAGTAGTAGTAGTAGTAGTAGTAGCAATAGTAGTAGTAGTAGTAGTGATATAGGCAGCAAAGAGAACATCCTGTGTAACAATGTGACAAAGCCTTTAATATGCTGGGGGGGGGGAGTGGGGCCTGATTGTTTCCTTTGTAGATTATAAACATATTGTACTAAAGAATAAAAAAAGATGTGACGGAGTTTCAGACCTCCACTGCTTAACACACTGGTTCTCAACATGTTGGCCATGGGAAGTGTTTAAGGCGGCCACGGTGTTATGCCTACTCCCCGATTCTTCGCGGGTATTAATAGAATTTCACAAGTCCAGACCCTGCCTTTTACAAAACAGGGACTCGACTGAGAAAATGCATCAAAACGTTCAGTCAACCCTGAACTAATATAAGGACATTCTCTTCAAATGGGTTGTTTTCCAACGTGATTTGTAATGAGGGGGACACGAGAGAAAACGGAAAAGGGGCCAGAAGCTCGTTGAAAATTCCTAAAAGGGATAAAGAAATGAAAAAAAGGTTGAGAATCACTTGCTTAGCCCCAAGGACAGATACGAGTGTTGACTAAATAAATTAAGAAATCACATATATAAGTGTGAATGATACATCAAAACAATAATACGTGAGTCTTCAATTCCTCTTCTCGTACAAACATACGGTAGCTAGGAAGAAAAATAAACTGCACCAATCGTTCCACACAAAACGAAATGCGTTATTTACGCCGTATCTGCAGACTTTGCAGTTCTCAAAAGCACAATAATTACATGAATTTTGTATAACAGAGAGCAAATGAACTAAAAATATTCCTTAGAAAAAATTGACACTGCTGTGTCCTCAAGGGAAAGATATCTTTACTAGTAGTTCCCCGTCTCATGGTCGGTGTATGTCTGTTATCAGGCAATACTTCACAAAATTTCAACGAAAAGAGAATGTTTTAAGAATTCGATTAATTATCTAATTAAAACAAATGTATATTCAAAATTTAACAATATAATATCAAAGCCTTGTCTTTTTTTTTTTTACTTACTGTGTGCCAACGGGACAGGCATTGAAAATTGCCCTCATCGGGCTTGGGAACTGCTTCTTACATCCTCATTTTATCAGTAAAATGAGAATGTGTGGGATCCTTTAAACTTCGCATGTTCACTTAGTACACCATTAGACGTGTAAAGGGGTGCACGATAGACTAGTTCTCGTCAAAAACTGTGATAATAATATAATAATAATAATAATAATACACACGGTAAAATAATAATAATAATAATAATAATACTACTACGGATAATAATAATAATAATAATAATAATAATAATAATAACAACTTACCATGCCTGGATTCTGGAAACCATGAGAATGTGCCCGGTATATGAAGGCCAATAAAACTGTCAACCTGTAAAAAATTATTCGTAACGCAGTGTTGGGGTAGCAAATGCACTAGAGCGCACACACACACACACACACACACACACACACACACACACACACACATATATATATATATATATATATATATATATATATATATATATATATATTATATATATATATATATATATATATATATATATATATTACTTGTGATAGGCTACCTACAAACTGAGGGGGGTTAATTTATAATAATAATAATAATAATAATAATAATAATAATAATAATAATAATAATAATAATAATAATAATACGAGGCATACTATTATATAGCAAATTCCGTTTCAATTAGCCTACAGGATAAACTGTTGTAATACGGATTACAACAGATGAAAAAAAAATGGATAACAATACCTTAAAAATTCAGTGGTATTCATATCAAATAATTAACCGATCTGCATTACCAAAAAACACACCCATTAACTCCTATACGAAAATATGGACAATGGCACCAGAATGAACCACGAAATATCCTCAGACAACTAGAAACAGACATTTCAATTACGACTTCTTTTTTTTTTTTGACAGAATAAAGTAACCTACCAAGCATAACCGAACCTAATACAGTATTACAATAAATTTCAGATGTTTTTTTTTTTCCAGCCTAAATGGAAGTGACAGCGTAAACATTTACTAAATATAATGATATTTCTCAGTGTGACTATACATCTACACAAAATATAAACAGAAAATGGAATATATATATATATATATATATATATATATATATATATATATATATATATATATATATATATATATATATATATATATATATATATATATATATATATATATATATAGAATAGTTTCAGCCTAAGAAACCTATGATACAAAAGGAAGTTGATACAAAAATTTAACGTTAATTAAAAAAAAAAATAACTGGACCGTATATCAGTTACGGCTATAATTCTAAAATAAAAATCTCTCATGTTTACAGTTTTCAAAGGAAATGGGGAGTGACTATTATCACCGAACAGTGATACCACAGACGACGTTATTATCACCATCCAGGGCTGCCAAAATTATTTATGCTGAACGTACCAAAATCTTCATGAAAAAGTACCAAAACTATTGAAAACGTACCAAAATTTGAAATTTATAATAAAACGTTAAATTTAGTGGTTTTACTCAGTTTTTTAAGTTAAAATGAAGCTGCATCCTCTTCTCTTTCTTCCTTATTGATGCAATACCAATGTTTTCCGTTCAATTTACGGCAAAGTTCTCGTGGAGGGTTCCATTTTGTGCAATCGAGGTCCTCCAGCATAGATTTAGATCATTAATGCATTTAGCGTTGCAGTTTGCAAAGAATTCCTGTTTCTAGTTTTTATGTTGTTAAGATTAGAAAAAAAAATCTTTCAGCAGCAGCAGAAGAATGCGGTAGTGACAAGAGCTCCATCATGAACTTAGAAAGCAATGGATATCTGTACTGATCGCCACACTTTTCTTGAGATACCGCATACCAAAATTTTTCAGCGAGTTTTTCTGATTTGAAAGAAACATCTTGAACAGACAATTCTCTCCACTCCGAATTAATAAGTTCATACTCTTCCTCTTTTACAAGATTGGAAAACTGAACTGCCAATGGTATTATTGATTTAGATTTACCTTCGAGGACATGGACTGGATCTAAAGCTTCTAACAGCTCTAACTTATTGATTTACAAGCACAATTTTAAGAATTTGTAGCTTTTTTCTAAAACGTACCAAAAATTGACTCTTGGGGCTGTCGTCGTACCAAAAGTACAACAAGAAAACATTTGAAGCAAAACGTACCAAATTTGTACGAACGTACCAATTTTGGCAGCCCTGTCACCATCCCATAAAGGCAATTGAGAAGTAACAATAAATTATTTTAAATTCTCGGAGAAAATACCGAAAAACATATCACCGACCGGTTATGACAAAGCCACTGTGCGGTGACTAAGTTAGGTTAGGTTCTTTTCACTGTGCGGGGACTATAATGGAATCAGTAATATCACTGTACGGCGATAATACACACAGCCAAGGAAATATCAAAGAAGAACTGGTTTATAAATTGGGCTGTTAACCCAACTTCCTCATGAAACGTACCCAGAAACTAATAGGAGAACTGCTACTTACAGCATTTCCTCAATAACTACTTTTTAAAGCACACAATGGGGTCTTATGAGTAACCCCCAGAACCCCATGTAAAGCTAAATAAGGCCATGTATTATTAGTTTAGTAAGGTTAGGTGTGGATAAAAACAAACTATTTTGTAAAACTTTGATTAACCCTAGAGCAACCTAGGGTTACTCTTCTTTACAAGATCCACGTAATGAATAACTCTTGATAAAAAGGGTTATGCTATTCAAAAAACTGAAGAACATTTACTGTACAATTCCTAATTGACCCTATTTTGCTATTATTTTGTACGCCATACCACAAGTCTCTTAGACATCAGGAGCTTTTATTTCTGAAAACAATGCCCTAATGTTCTAAAAAATGCAAAAAAATATTAGAATTGCATAAACTAATAATGTGTATATTTTACTTATTTCAGTAAATATTTACAACTGAACCCGCCTCAGTTTGGAGTTAAATATTATATATTTTCCATAGTTTTTTTTTTCTGGTGTGTTTTGGATAAATTGGACATTAAAAGACCATAGGAAGATGTCTGCTAACCTAACCTAGCCTAAAGAAAACTAATTTACGGCTTCTTTCCTATGGTTTCCGGTGCCTTTGAAAGACTTTGACCTTGTAAACTGCCGTAAATAACTATTTTATAAGGTTGGATTTGGCTATCATACATTTTTTATACTTTTTTCACAGTCAAATTTATTCGAAACATCAAGAATCACAGGAAAACTATCATCTTACCTCCAAATTGTGATGGAGCCAATTGTAAAAATTTACCCCATTTTGCCAGAAGTAGCAGTCAAATTTACCGAAGGCGTTTGGAAAAAAAAATAATAATAAATTCAATAACGGAAAATCTGATCTTTTGGTACATTGAAATGGGAAGTTGATCTGTTAAGCGACACCCTGCTTAATTTTGTAAGTAAAATATGCCAGATCAAATTTGCGATGGCCGCTAAAATTACATTTGAAGGTCTAGGAAAAAAATATAAATTCCTTATAGAAATTGCATATATCCTGAGTATTCACTACCATATCTGCAATAAGGAAAAACATACAAATAATCCTACCCAATCCAAGAGATAGTAGGCTTGCTTGTCAATCCACCCATAATCAAAGTCGCCTTTAATACTAACGCAATTCCAGACATGTCATATAGACAAAACAAAGAAATCTCACAACTTATAACCTTTTAAGTCTTCTAAAAGGTATGCAAATTCTTTAAAAAGAAGGAAAAATATTATTTCTGTAAAATTCTTGTGTATACGTTATATATATATATATATATATATATATATATATATATATATATATATATATATATATATATATATATATATATATATATATATATATATATATATATATATATATATATATATATATATATATATATATATATATATATATATATATATATATATATATATATATATATATATATATATATATATATATATATATATATATATATATATATATATATATATATATATATATATATATAAAGTATGTATGTGTGTTAATTAAATTCTTGTTGAGAAACTCATCCCTACTCCAACAAAGAAATATTAGATATACCATTTTAATTACTTCTATGAGTGTCTGTATAATGAAGACCTGTATGAGCGTTATTGCCTTTATCAGAGCATAAGCTTCAGTGAGCTTTGTCAAAAGACAGCTTTGGTGCTAAAATTGCCTTTATTCTCTTTCCTATCATAGTTCCAGAAGAAGGCCGCGAAGGCATCCCGCACACACAATTTTTTGAAAATCAAACTAATTGTGACCAGATCCACTAATATATTTCTTTTCTTTATATCTACATACTGTATAGTGCTCAAGAAGCCATTTATTTATGGGAATGGAGATCTCGTTACCAATGTTGTTACACAGGAAGTGGACATCTCCCCCAAACGTTAGATACGGCATTTTTATTACAAAATTCCCAGACCTTGACTTTGTTTTTTGTTTTTTTTGTTTTTTTATAAATTTCGAAATGGGTTTAACCGTAAGATGTCGCAATTAGTAATTTGGTATTTTACAGACTTGTTCATCTCGAAGACAAATACCAAGTTAAATCAGAATATTAAGCATCAAGTCAATCACCTTCATTGTTATAGGCAAAGTAATACAGACATCCATATATTAAAAGGGTGATGAAGCAGCAAGCGAATTCAGCAACTATATTATATAAACAGGTTTTGAACAAGTTGAAACTGCAACTGATTTAGTCAATTTGCAAACTAGCTCCGGAGCTAAACTGTCTATATATATATATATATATATATATATATATATATATATATATATATATATATATATATATATATATATATATATATATATATATATATATATATATATATATATATATATATATTTTTTTTTTTTTTTTTTTTTTTTTTAAGGCTACCAGGACTTTCAGTGTGATAAAATAAAAATTAATCAACTTCATTTTCTGTTCGAGCTTTCCCCTAAGATTTAAACGTTATGTATTTGAGTAGAGTTTTGCAGATATTCTACTTAGTATACTGTATTGACTGTTTGATGTGAAATTCACATTTTATGTCACTATAGTCCCCATTATGGGGGTGGATGCAGACAGAGCATGGCTGGGGAATTAAGGCTGGATGCCCTCCCTATCCCCATGGTGGTCTCGATCGCGGGTCTGACAACTCTGGAGTTGAGCTCGCTGACCACTTGCCTACAGTGTTGGCTGGCGTGATATAACTGGTTAATTTAAAGATAAATTATGATAAAACAAAATTTTCTTGCATTAGTCTTGTGCCATACTCATGCTTATTTGGTGTGTGATTCGACTAGAGAGAGAGAGAGAGAGTCATACGATTTTCGCCTTGTATGAGTCCTCCTTTTCTACTTAGACAGGAAACGCCTCAAAGATGATAAGGAGCACGAAACAGTGGTCAACAAATGCTGTATTGTCAGTATTTTCTGAAGACATAATAAGCGTATGGTGTGGTGATCACCATATAACCTTACTTGTGCTTCACTTTATATACTAGTCTTTAAAAAGGAAATTTTTGCCATAATAAACTCGACATTGACTTAAAAAAATTAACACCTACGTCATTGCTTATGCATAAATTCATATATAATACCAAACAGAAAATAATAACTCGAGTTTAATGTGAAATGCAAATTGAAATTAAATGGATATAAACTTAAAGATGAGTTCCTTAATAAGGATAATATTGGTTCTCTTTACGTACTGGAATATAACGAGTTCTTCTTATCTGAAGGATGGTAAGTTCTGTTTACAGAAGTGTAACTGTGTATTGCAGTTTTTAAAATCTCCCCTCTCCTGCTACTCAAGTTAAATAAGCCTCTCACAGCTCAACCATAACCTTTTTCAAATTTAGGGCCAAATGCTGTTGTAATAACACGAATTTCCATTGTTGCCTTTTCAATTTCTTGCGATAATATCACCTACAAAGTCACTAATATCTTTCTTTTACTGCTTCTTAAGCCCACTTTCTTATGAAGTCGCTGATTTTAATATTTACTACATCAAAAAATTAATAAGTTGTAGGAAAAAAAATGGCAAAAGAAATACAGCTACAGTATATAGGTTTTAGCAAATTATGTGCGAAAAGGAAGAGTAATTCCTCACTGTTACAGAAGGGAACTACTACCCCTTGCAAATGACAATACTGTACTATCTTTATATCATGATGAGTTACAAGTCAAGGAAGCACATGGACATTATCATTAAACTAGGTTTACCATTAGTGTGGTACTGTTTAGTAAACTTAGTTCCCCTTAAACACAAATATCTTTTTTATTTCACAGGTTGCTTTGTGAGGGACAGCATAAACCAGAGTGTGAATCTCGACTTCTCATTTAGCTTCACTGTGCGGCGTCCATTGTCCAAAAATTTTTTAGTAAGTTTTCTTTTGTTATGCACCTTTCCTCCTCATTTAAAAAGATTAGCATATATATATATATATATATATATATATATATATATATATATATATATATATATATATATATATATATATATATATTCAGTAACCCTTGTTTATCGCGGGGGTTCGGTTCCGGGACCGACCGCGATAGGTGAATTTCCGCGAAGTAGGATCACCCTATATACATAGGCATTTTACATTTATTTTCACGTTTACTGTATAAATCCTCCCTGTACTGTTAACAAACCACCCTTTACTTTATTAAGAACAGCGTGCAAGCGTAAGTTTATATGAAAAAGATCGATAAACTTAAAGTGTATGAGGTGATGATGACATGACATACTCATATACATAGGTATATTACAATTAATTTTACGTTTACTGTATAAACCCTCCCTGCACTATTCAAAAACCACCCTTTACTTTATAAATAAGAGCATACAAGCGTAAAAGTATATGAACGTGATAGGTAAACTTACCGTGAATGAGGTGGTAATGACATTTATAGACTCTATAGGAAATTATTCCGCAGCCAATAACAGCTTTACGGCTGCTTTTTGTGAGCGAAGAACATGGTAATGGGGAGTTGCTGTCGCTGTTTCTTCTTTTTTGGGAAGATGGTCTTGTAAGGAATCATGGCAACGTCGAGAAGATTGCAGAAGGTCACCAAACGAACCATATTATCATCATGTTCTTGTGAGAGTTGTTGGAGTGATATTGAGTGTTCATACATGGCTGCCAGATGTTCGAATGTAAGACCAGGTTCTTCTATTTCTTCGTGCATTTCCTCAGGTTGTTCTTCCTCTTCTTCACTCGCTGATTTTGTCATTTCTTCCAAGTCTTCATCAGTCGGAGGCTGCGAGTGGCAGTCAATCAGTTCATTCACGTCTTCGTGAGTCATATCTTTAAAGCCTTCTCCTCCTAACAATGCAGCCAACTTCACAGCTTTCGCAACTACCTAGTTATGGACTTCATCAGGAGCAAATCCCTTGTAGTCGTAGATGACTACGGGCCACAATTTCTTCCAGCTGGCATTGATTGTGGCCGGCTTCATCTCTTTGATTACATTCTGAATATTTTGAAGACATGTAGCAATAATGTAATAACACCAGTAAGTCTTCATTGAGAACTCTTTGTCCACATCCATGGCTTAAACCAGGTTCGCCAGGGCATTTCGTGTGTAGAGGATCTTGAACGCATGAATAACACCTTGATCCATAGACTGAATCAGTGACATCATATTCGGTGGCAGGAACTCTACTTGAACACTGTCATATTCGAGATTATTTGTTAGGCCACCAGCATTATCCATCAAAAGAAGGGCTTTAAATTCAAGGCCTTTTTCCGCAAGATAAATTTTGACCTGAGGGATAAACCATTGGTGAAACCAGTCCAGTGTGAGGCATTTCGTGATCCAGGCCTTAGGGTTATGCATCCAATACACTGGCAGCAGATTCTTGTTTTTATTCTTCAAAGCCCTAGGGTTCTTTGACTTGTAGATAAGCCCAGGCTTTAACATGAAGCCCGCAGCATTCCCGCACATGATGAGGGTAACGCGGTCTTTGTACGCTTTAAATCCTGGGGCTTTAGCTTCTTCCTTAAAGAGAAAAGTGCGAGACGGCATGCTCTTCCAAAATAATCCAGTCTCATCGATGATGAACACTTGCACAGAGAATATTCCCCTTCGGCGATAATTTTCTTGAAGTCGTTGTTCACGTAATCTTCAGCCATAAACCGAAACGCTCTTTAGGCCAAAGCGCTTTTGAAATTTGGCGAACCATCCCTTGCTTGCAACAAACGATTGTTTCCTCGGTGGAGAATTGCTGGAGGGTCCTGGTTGTGGGTCATCGATATCTTCTTCTCTCTTCTCCTCCTCACGGTCGTCACTGTCGTCGTCGGGTTCGTTTGCAACGAATGTCTCGTACAGCTTCTTCGCCTTTGTTGTATGATATTAGTGTCAATGCTGATGTTCTCTTTCTGCAAATCAGCAATCCACAGGGCCAAAGCAGATTCCATCCACACTATTATCTTATTGCGGGGTGTTAAGATCCTCTTCGCTGATATACTAAATGAAATAGTCGCTGTTTTCCTGATATTTGCCTTGTCCTTTTTGATGTAGCGAACAGTAGTTTCATTGAGGCTAAAATGGCGGCCGACATCCGCAAACCTTATTTCTTCTTTCTGCATATCTAACAGTTACCGCTTAGACTCACTACCAGAAGCCTTAGAAGATGAAGGATGCTTGGGAGGCATTGCAAAGGTTGAAATACGTGGATAAAATAAATCACGAGCACAACGTATTAAAAAGCACAATGCGAACGGCTCACATGTGATTACCTAATTGTGTTTACGGGAAAGTGCCCAAAGCTCGTATCTTCCCGTCTCCTGATCGGTTCCATTTTATACTTTGTGATACTTATCATACCTGTCCTTAAAACTATGGATTGAGATAGCATTAACTACCTCCTCGCTTAGCCAATTCCAATTATCAACTACTCTTACACTGAAAAAGTATTTCCTTACATCCTGCAAACAAGTTTTCTTACCAAGCTTCAAACTATGACCTCTAGTTCTAGAGCCAGCCATATCAAAATATCGATCCCTATCCACTCTATCATAACCATGAAGGAATTTAAAGACTGTCACCATATCCCCCCTCACTCTTCTAGCTTCGAATGATGGTAAGTCTAATTCCCTCAGCCTCTCATCATAACTGAGATTGCGTATTTCTGACACCAGTTTCGTGGCATGTCTTTGAACTTTTTCAAGCTTAGTTATGTGCTTTTTCAAGTACGGATTCCAAAAGGGGGCTGCATATTCGAGTTTTGGCCTCACATATGTTACATAAATATTTCTGAACATTTCCTTGTCCATGTGCCTGAAGGCTACCCTTACATTTGATAAGAATGCATATGCTGACCTTACTATGCCATTTATATGTATTTCTGGAGACAAATCTGCCAGTATGTTTACTCCTAGATCTCTCTCATTTTCTGTCTCTTGAAGTTGTACTCCAGCCACCGAGTAGTCAAGCTTGGGCCTTCTTGCACTTGTACCCATTCTCATTACCTTACATTTTGAAGTACTGAATTTCATTAGCCACTTTTCTGACCACTCATGCAGATTATTTAGATCCTCCTGAAGTTCTCTACCATTGTTCTCGTTTTTTACATTCTTCATAATCTTTGCATCATCTGCAAACATATTCATGAATGAATTTACACACTCTGGTAGGTCATTTACATATACAAGGAACAAAAGTGGCCCTAAAACTGAACCCTGTGGAACTCCACTACTAACTCTTCTCCATTCAGACACTGAGTGTCTTACTCTAACCCTCTGTTCCCTTCCTTCTAAGTAAGTTTTTATCCATTCTAAAACATTTCCACCTATTCTAACCATTGATTGCAACTTCCTAATAAGTCTCCCATGTGGAACAGTGTCAAACGCTTTCTGGAAGTCTAGGAATATGCAATCTGCCCAGCCCTCTCTTTCCTGTAAGATTCGGCTTACCTCATCATAAAATTCTAATAAGTTTGTTATTGTTGATCTACCTTCTCTGAAGCCATGTTGCCTCACTGACAAAAAGTTGAAGGATTCCAAGTGAAGAGAGATATGTTTCCTTAGTAGTTTTCCCATAACTTTGCAAACTATGCTGGTCAAGGAAACTGGTCTATAGTTCAGAGCCGTATCCCTCCTTCCCTTTTTGAAGATAGGTATCACATTTGCTTGTTTCCAGCATCTTGGAATCTCCCCTGACTCCAGTGACTTTTTAAATATGATACTTAGTGCCACTGATTTTGAGTTGCGCATTTTTTAAGCACATGAGGGGATATGTCATCAAGACCTGTAGCTTTATGAACATCTAAATCCATCAGCGCTTTGCATACCTCTGTGGCTGTAAGGTTGATGTTCTCTAATACCGGCCCTTGAGCTTCTATCACTGCAATCTGAGGGGGTAGGGTATTTTCTACTGTAAATACTGACTGAAACTCCTTGTTCAATTCTTTGCAGATCTCTTCATCCGTCTCAGTGATGCTTCCATCCGCTCTCTTTAGCCTTAAAACCTGTTCTTTTACCTTCAGTTTTCCTCTGATAAAGCTGTGGAAAAGCTTGGGATTTTCTTTAGCCTTCCTGGTGATGTCCCTCTCATAGTCTCTCTCTGCCTCTCTCCTTTTACTTAGGTAGTCATTTCTTGCTCTTTTGTAGGTTTGCCAGGCATTAATGTTTTTTCTCCTCCTATACCTTTTCCAGCATTTGTCTCTCCACTCCTTAGCTCTTTTACACCCATTATCGAACCATTTCTCTCTGGCATGAATTACACCTACTTTGGTGACAGGTATGCAGCAATCTACTATCTTCCCATATTTCTCACAAAAGATGTCATACATTTCTTGTACAGATTTGTTGTAAAATAAGGTTCTCCAGTCAATAACTGTAAAAAGCTCATTCATTTTGATGTAATCTCCTTTTGGATAGTTCCTTCTCATGTCCTCAATGCCTCTACTCTCAGGAAGAATATCTTCAATGATATACTCCATCAACAACACACAGTGGTCACTCTTTCCAATTGGTGGTTCATGCTCAATTTTTTCAATATCCAACACATTATCTGTGAACACTAGATCAAGTAGTGATGGCTCATCCCCACCCCTGGCCCTTGTTGGTTCCATTACATGTTGGTGTAGGAAATTCCCTTGTACGCAATCTAGGAATCTTGCCCCGAATGAGTCCTCACCACTGTGTGGGTCAAGATTTATCCAATCTATCTCTTTATGATTAAAGTCTCCCATAATCAAAATCCTACATTTTTTTTCCCGTGCCATGTTAACAACTGAGTTTATGACTTCAATAGTACCTATATGACTTTCCTCATAAACTTCAAGCCTATTTTGGTTCCTTGGTGGGTTGTATACAACAGTTATTATAATGCTCTCTGACCCAGTATTTATGCGAGCAACAAGAAATTCCTTGAACTCACTTTCTATAGCCAAGTTTACTTTTTCGACTTGAATCCTTTCACTTATGAGCAGTGCTATCCCTCCACCAGTCCTCTCAGATCTTTCAACCCTTAGTATTCTGAAGCCCTTAGGAAAAACTGTGACACTGTTTATGTCCTCACTCAACTTAGTCTCTGTAATTGCTACTATATCTGCCTTACTGTTGTGAATCCTATCTTTTAATTCTACTGCCTTACCAGCTAATCCATCAGCATTTGTGTATAACAATCTTAATGAGGCCCCATCCCCTGATCTTCTGTCATTATCTTCTTTATCTCCCCTTTGTCTGGAAGAACTCTGAAATGAAAATTTTTCTTCTGTTCTTCATTTCTTTCCTCATTTAACCTTCTTGCCTCTTGCAACAAGTTTTTTTATCTTTCCCATCTCTTCCTGTGTTCTGTATCGTCTAATGAACACTTCTTTGAATTCTTGAAGGTCTTTTAGACTTTTTTTTCTCAACAATATTTCCCTACATGTTTCCCCTCTCTCAAAGGTTACTTTTGTTGGTCTCGGCTTTCCTTCCCTCGAATATTTACCTAGTTGGTGTATGTTTACAATATCCTCAGGATCACATACTACTCCAAGCTTTCTTATCAGGTCTACAACCCTAGCTTTATTTTCTTCAAGTCTCCCCTGCCATGTTGGCTCCTGGGACTCGCTTATGCCTGAGATTACCACTGTCTTCTCCTTTTCAAGTGCCTGTCTGATGAGTGGGTTTGCCCTTTCCATCACAACGTCTTTCATTTTTTCGATTACTGTCTCTTTATAGTCAACTGTTTGTATGTTTTCCAGTGCCACCACCTTTACAGCCATCTTTTACTGCCACATTCCCCTTTAGTGCATCAGCAAAGGAAGTTTTCATGGCATCATTTTCCATATTCAGCTCCTGGAACTCTTTTCTGAACTGTTCAATGTTTTCCTTAATCTGGACATTCCAAGCAGCAATCTCGTCTCTCTCAGAAGAGAGCAGTGAACTAACATCTAATTCCTTTAGGTTGTCATTCAGCTGTTTGTTTTTATCTTCTTGTTTAGAAATTCTAGATTCTAGTTGACTCTTTTCCCCTTCCAGCTTCTTTATTCTTTTTTCTAGTTCCTTTCTCTCCTGCCCTTGTGCTTTATTTGCTTCCTCCAAAGATCTTATTTGCTCTCTGAGTGTTTCATTCTCTTTCAGAGACAATGGAAGATGGTCGGAGAAGCAAGCTTCAATCAAAAAGCCAATCAGACCCCATGATACAGAACATACAGAAAAACAATTCTGTGATTCGTCGGCTCCCACCCTTTCAGCCAATAGTTTTCCATGAACTATCTCACGTAGGTGCGAGCCTTTGCGTTTTCCAAGACGCCAATACAGTGTATGGTATCGTACAGTATTTCACATGGTGCAATACTGTGAGTTATATATTTGAATTTATGTTTTTTACTATTTTTTACTGTTTTATTACTCTTAGGCTAGGAAATACTTTTTTTATCAAGAAAATAATGAAAATTTCAAAATGTACTAGCTCATGTAGGTGCGACCCTTTTCGTTTTCCGAAACGCTGATACCGGTATCATATTTTACATGGTGCAATACTGTTAGTATTTATGTTTTTTACAATTTTTTACTGTCTTATTATTCTTAGGCTAAGAAAAAAGTGTTTTTTATCAATAAAATAATGAAACTACTGGATATTTTAATATATGCTAGCTCATGTAGGTGCGACCCTTTGCATTTTCCAAAACACTGATACCGGTATCGTACTTTCTATGGAGCAAAGTTACATGTTCAAATTTATGTTTTTTTTACTATTTCTTACTGTTTTATTATTCTTAGGCTGGGAAATAAGTTTTTTAATCAATAAAATAATGAATATTTTATTTTAATATAATAATGAATTCATAAAATTTTTATTTTTTTACTATTTTAATATTTTTGCATATACCCAGAAAAAAAAAACTCGGCAAAAAGAACCGTGATCCACTGAATTCGCAATAGGTGAACCGCAATATAGCGAGGGGTTACTGTGTATATATATATATATATATATATATATATATATATATATATATATATATATATATATATAGTAATCCTTTGTTTATCGCGGGAGTTCGGTTCTGGGACCGGCCGCAATAGTTGAATTTCCGCAATGTAGGAACACCTAAAAAAAAATAATAATAATAATTTTTTATTATTTAAAGATGATTATGACACCAGGACGGGCCAAAAATGATGAAATAAAACAGCCTTTATCAGGCTATAAAGAGAAACAGAGATGGAGAGCGCAATGACCTGTCAGATGTGAAGGGATTATAAAAGATGTGTAATGAATATCCAGCTCTCTGCTGGGTTTTAATATACCTCTGCATTACTTTCATGATGTCTATTCCAAAAATTCTCCTTAGATCTTATTATTATTATTATTATTATTATTATTATTATTATTATTATTATTATTATTATTATTATTTAATATTATTATTATTATTGGCAACAATAATTTTCCTTTGATGATGATTGTGGAGATTATTATTATTATTATTATTATTATTATTATTATTATTATTATTATTATTATTATATTATTGTTATTATTATTATTATTATTATCATTATTATCATTATTAGTACGATTTTGTAATTAAACCATTATTTTTACAATAAATAATATAGTTTTGGTTGAATGAACAAGAGTTAATTAAAGATCTCTCTCTCTCCAAAATTCCATACCCCCCAACCCCCCACACTCTCTTTGTCCCAGCAAACTAGGGAGGGGCACTATACACAGTTATTAAAGTAAATAAACCAACAGATGTACAAACAGTGATGAGCCCTTAATAATAATAATAATAAAAATAATAATAATAATAATGATAATAATCTCCACAATCATCATCAAAGGAAAATTAATATTGCCAATAATAATAATAATGATTATAATAATAAGATCTAAGGAGAATTATTGGAATAGACATCATGAAAGTAATGCAGAGGTATATTAAAACCCAGCAGAGAGCTGGATATTCATTACACATTTTTTATAATCCCTTCACATCTGACAGGTCACTACACTCTCCATCTCTGTTTCTCTTTACAGCCTGATAAAGGCTGTCTTATTTTATCGTTTTTTGTCCCATCCTGGTGTCACAATAATCTTTAAAAAAAATAAATAAATAAATAAATAATAATAATAATAATAATAATAATCCGCGATGCACTGAATCCGCGATAGGTGAACCACAAAACAGCGAGGGATTACTGTATATATATATATATATATATATATATATATATATATATATATATATATATATATATATATATATATATATATATATATATATATATATATATATATATATATATATATATATATATATATATATATATGAATCATATTTTGCCCCTGACCAGAACTCGAAACTAGGACACATAATTACTGTGCCAAGGCACTACCAACTACACCACTGAAGGTCTAAGAAAGTAGCAAACCTCAAAGCTAACCACTTTGCTAGGAATGAATGCATTCTATCTGAATGATTTTTGTTCATATTACAGCTTCTCCCAGCCACACTCGTGGGTTAGTTTTCGCATTTAATTCCAATTCCAATCTATATAGGCAGCAGTAATAACAAAATAAACACATTAACATATGTGTAAACATGAATCATACCTTACCCCCTGACTGGGACTCGAGCCTTTCCGTTCCGGTTTTACGTCACGGACTCCCTTATCTACCAAGGGCTAGGACGGTTGCCTTCTTGCGAAGGACTTGTTTTGGCAGACGTAATCCTTACGCTGAGTGCATGCCCTTGCTAACCTCAGACCGTGACGGGGTGCGAACCCTCGACCTGACGCCTCAGAGTCGGAGACGCTACCGATTGAGCCTAAGACACATAATTACTGTGCTAAGGTAGGGGTAATATATGATTTACGTTTTCACATATATATATATATATATATATATATATATATATATATATATATATATATATATATATATATATATATATATATATATATATATATGATGTGTGTTTGACAAGATTATGTAGTAAACAAATTGCAATGACATCCGTTGGTCCAAGATGGTAAGT
This sequence comes from Halocaridina rubra, assembly GCA_037179515.1. NCBI lineage: Eukaryota > Metazoa > Arthropoda > Malacostraca > Decapoda > Atyidae > Halocaridina > Halocaridina rubra. The sequence continues at coordinate 170,134 of JAXCGZ010001933.1, read as the reverse complement.
TTTCTTGCGGTATGCATCTTTGTTTCTCAGTTCAAGGGTTACCTTGAAAAAGTTTATATAGAAGGTTTTTCTGACAAGGTAAAGGAAAATGGCTAAAATTAAAGCATATATATAAGAAAAATATTACTGAACCACAAGGGTTTGAAATATTCAACATTTACAAGAAGCTTGTAACATTAAATTTTGAGGATAAATGGGCTTTTTCTCTGGAGTAAAAGAAGTGCAATCCTGAATGGCTAATTGGAACCTGTTCAGTCTTTGAATATTTCAGATATTCGACTTCAGGTGTTTTGACATTTGGGTTTATGTGGTTTTCTATTACAGTATTTAGATTTGTTGGCAATATTAAAATATTTTCTCTTATGGATGGTGTCACATTTCTCTTAGTAAATATAATGCATATATAGTATTACCTTAACTTATTTGAATTACGGTGGCTAAGTGGTCAATGTGCTCGACTCCAGAGTGGTAGACCTGTCGGGCTAATCCCACTGACGGGCTGAAAAACCTACCTGGGAGAGGAAACTTTAAATTTTTATACTTTTTATTTTCATTTCACAACTAACTTACCTTTGTTTTAGTATGTGGTTTTCTTAATAATGGTGTTTTTAAGCAAAGTTCTCCACCATTTACTGAATGGAAAATTTTTTCACCAATTTTTGAACGTAGTACATACATATACATGGCCTCATTCCCCCTTGTAGGGGGGGGGGAGCCAAGAAACATGCATTCACCACAATCCACACATACCTCAGCTGCTCATCTTAGATCCTTGATGCTAAAGGGTGGCCACATTTCCTCCCCCTTCCGCCCTGCTTGGGTCACCCACGAGGTAGGCAGGCAAGAATAATCTACAATGAGGACGACAGCCACAGCTGGTTTACCCCCACCGCTTTATCACAATTCAACTTCCCTCACAGTTCACTGTGCTTGCAGGTGTGAGAAATCCTTTTGCCCGTGTCACCTATACATAATCTTCCTCCACTCATTCCTATCTCTTCTCTGCTCCTATTCCTTATGAAGAAGGTCTGCAACAATTTATTTTTTCTATGTAGGTCTGCTCATCACAGACTATCATCAAATAAAATTCTTTCATCATGTAATCGCTATCAAAAAAGTTACCTAATTTGTTTGAATGTAGTAGAGTCAAGCCAAATTAGTATTTAAGATTGAATACTTATTTCTTTTCAGATTTCTTGGTAGTGTCCTTACAAATTTAAATGGTCAGAAGATTTGTATTATTTCCACAAACAGATTCACTTGTTAAGATCAGTAAACTTTCTCCTTTAAAAAAGATGATCCAACATATGGGTAGCTGACTCAGAGTAAAAGAAACTTGACTTTGTGGGAAGAAAATACAAAGAAGGGGATTCCAAGTCCCCTTGCTATGCACCATACAATCGACTCTTACAAAAGGCAGCTGATATATATATATATATATATATATATATATATATATATATATATATATATATATATATATATATATATATATATATATATATATATATATATATATATATATATATACAGTGTTGCCTCACTTATCGCGGTAGTTCGGTTCCGGGACCCAGCACGAACCAGGGAATCCACGAAGTAGGATCCGCCTATATGTACATAGATATTTTAATATATTTTTACGTTTACACTGTATAAACCCTCCCTGCACTGTTAAAAAAACACCCTTTACATTATAAATAACAGCAAGCAACGTAAATTTTTATGAAAGTGATAGATAAAATTACGGTAAATGAGGTGATAATGACATGACATACATACTCATTTACACACACACACAGCCGCTCGTTCAGTGACACACGGAACTGCTCCTCTTAAATTTTTAATTGTTTCGAGTGACTAAGTGCTTAGTGGAAAACTTTACCATAATTTCCCTAAATCTGAAATCCTGCAGAGTATTGTGAGTACAAAACTTATATTTGTTGTATGACGAGACTGTCCAAAATATTAAAGGAAAAAAAAATTGAGAACATTTTTCGTGAGGGGAGAGAGAAGCTGCCGTCCAGTTCTGCCTTGAAGGAAATTTAGAAGAGTTGCCAGAGGTGAAGCCATCACATCACATTACCTAATTTTTTGTGTAAACTGGGGAAAGCTCTTAAGCCGTTTACCTGATCCTGTGGTTCCATATATTGTTAAAATCAGTATCCTTCCCATTTATATTAACTTGTTAGTTAGTTTGATACACGAAAAAATTGAATAAGTAAAAAAAAAAAAAATATCCACCTGTCAACAGTACTGAGTTAAGTTGCCAAGTAGTACAGCTGTCTTATTTTCTTCATTTTTTTATTTTTGCTTTTCTTTTAGCTTTCTCTTTTACTATTTTGTTTTTATTTTGTATATATATTGAGTTAAATGTAAAGTCTAATCTTGTGATAACATACCTTGGTTAGCAAGTGAGTTTATCAGTTAGGAAGAATATATAGCAGAAACAGGTGGGTGCCACCTCAGACACAGGTTCGAATTTTTCCTTCAGGTTTGACTTTTGTTTTGTTGCATTTTGTTTTTCTTTTTATCCTTAAATTACCATGGTCAAGTTTTTAAGTTAAGATGTGTGTTACCAGAAAAGAGATAAACTGAGTCACTAAATAGCACTTATATGGAGATATAAAAATTCGGTGTGAAGCTTAATTAAAAGTTTTTCTCTTTTTTTTTTCCTCTTTCTCGTCTTCTTTCTATATTCTGTGAGAGGGAGAACATAAAAATGACGCCATCTCTGTCCCAAACCTCTCCCATCCATGGGTCGGTAGGAGGGGTAGCCATCAGGAGACTCAAACAGAAAATCAAGAATATAGAGGAAATGGTTATAAGCCTTGATAATAAAATTCAGAATATGGATGGAGAAATGAAAGAGAATGAAACACTCAGAGAGCAAATAAGATCTTTGGAGGAAGCAAATAAAGTACAAGGGCAGGAGAGAAAGGAACTAGAAAAAAGAATAAAAAAGCTGGAAGGGGAAAAGAGTCAACTAGAATCTAGACTTTCTAAACAAGAAGATAAAAACAAACAGCTGAATGACAACCTAAAGGAATTAGATGTTAGTTCACTGCTCTCTTCTGAGAGAGACGAGATTGCTGCTTGGAATGTCCAGATTAAGGAAAACATTGAACAGTTCAGAAAAGAGTTCCAGGAGCTGAATATGGAAAATGATGCCATGAAAACTTCCTTTGCTGATGCACTAAAGGGGAATGTGGCAGTAAAAGAGGCTGTAAAGGTGGTGGCACTGGAAAACATACAGACAGTTGACTATAAAGAGACAGTAATCGAAAAAAGGAAAGACGTTGTGATGGAAAGGGCAAACCCACTCATCAGACAGGCACTTGATAAGGAGAAGACAGTGGTAATCTCAGGCATAAGCGAGTCCCAGGAGCCAACATGGCAGGGGAGACTTGAAGAAAATAAAGCTAGGGTTGTAGACCTGATAAGAAAGCTTGGAGTAGTATGTGGTCCTGAGGATATTGTAAACATACACAAACTAGGTAAATATTCGAGAGAAGGAAAGCCGAGACCAACAAAAGTAACCTTTGAGAGAGGGGAAACATGTAGGGAAATATTGTTGAGAAAAAAAAAGTCTAAAAGACCTTCAAGAATTCAAAGAAGTGTTCATTAGACAATACAGAACACAGGAAGAGATGGGAAAGATCAAAAACTTGTTGCAAGAGGCAAGAAGGTTAAATGATGAAAGAAATGAAGAAGAGAAGAAAAATGTTCATTACAGAGTTCTTCCAGACAAAGGGGAGATAAAGAAGATAATGACAGAAGATCAGGGGATGGGGCCTCATTAAGATTGTTATACACAAATGCTGATGGATTAGCTGGTAAGGCAGTAGAATTAAAAGATAGGATTCACAACAGTAAGGCAGATATAGTAGCAATTACAGAGACTAAGTTGAGTGAGGACGTAAACAGTGTCACAGTTTTTCCTAAGGGTTTCAGAATACTAAGGGTTGAAAGATCTGAGAGGACTGGTGGAGGGATAGCACTGCTCATAAGTGAAAGGATTCAAGTCGAAGAAATAAACTTGGCTATAGAAAGTGAGTTCAAGGAATTTCTTGTTGCTCGCATAAATACTGGGTCAGAGAGCATTATAATAACTGTTGTATACAACCCACCAAGGAACCAAAATAGGCTTGAAGTTTATGAGGAAAGTCATATAGGTACTATTGAAGTCATAAACTCAGTTGTTAACATGGCACGGGAAAAAAAATGTAGGATTTTGATTATGGGAGACTTTAATCATAAAGAGATAGATTGGATAAATCTTGACCCACACAGTGGTGAGGACTCATTCGGGGCAAGATTCCTAGATTGCGTACAAGGGAATTTCCTACACCAACATGTAATGGAACCAACAAGGGCCAGGGGTGGGGATGAGCCATCACTACTTGATCTAGTGTTCACAGATAATGTGTTGGATATTGAAAAAATTGAGTATGAACCACCAATTGGAAAGAGTGACCACTGTGTGTTGTTTATGGAGTATATCATTGAAGATATTCTTCCTGAGAGTAGAGGCACTGAGGACATGAGGAGGAACTATCGGAAAGGAGATTACATCAAAATGAATGAGCTTTTTGCAGTTATTGACTGGAGAACCTTATTTTACAACAAATCTGTACAAGAAATGTATGACATCTTTTGTGAGAAATATGGGAAGATAGTAGATTGCTGCATACCTGTCACCAAAGTAGGTGTAATTCATGCCAGAGAGAAATGGTTCGATAATGGGTGTAAAAGAGCTAAGGAGTGGAGAGACAAATGCTGGAAAAGGTATAGGAGGAGAAAAAACATAAATGCCTGGCAAACCTACAAAAGAGCAAGAAATGACTACCAAAGTAAAAGGAGAGAGGCAGAGAGAGACTATGAGAGGGACATCACCAGGAAGGCTAAAGAAAATCCCAAGCTTTTCCACAGCTTTATCAGAGGAAAACTGAAGGAAAAAGAACAGGTTTTAAGGCTAAAGAGAGCGGATGGAAGCATCACTGAGACGGATGAAGAGATCTGCAAAGAATTGAACAAGGAGTTTCAGTCAGTGTTTACAGTAGAAACTACCCCACCCCCTCAGATTGCAGTGATAGAAGCTCAAGGGCCGGTATTAGAGAACATCAACCTTACAGCCACAGAGGTATGCAAAGCGCTGATGGGTTTAGATGTTCATAAAGCTACAGGTCCCGATGACATATCCCCTCATGCACTTAAAAAATGCGCAAACACAATATCAGTGGCACTAAGTATCATATTTAAGGAGTCACTGGAGTCGGGGGAGATTTCAAGATGCTGGAAACAAGCAAATGTGATACCTATCTTCAAAAAGGGAAGGAGGGATACGGCTCTGAACTATAGACCAGTTTCCTTGACCAGCATAGTTTGCAAAGTTATGGGAAAACTACTAAGGAAACATATCTCTCTTCACTTGGAATCCTTCAACTTTTTGTCAGTGAGGCAACATGGCTTCAGAGAAGGTAGATCAACAGTAACAAACTTATTAGAATTTTATGATGAGGTAAGCCAAATCTTACAGGAAAGAGAGGGCTGGGCAGATTGCATATTCCTAGACTTCCAGAAAGCGTTTGACACTGTTCCACATGGGAGACTTATTAGGAAGCTGCAATCAATGGCTAGAATAGGTGGAAATGTTTTGGAATGGATAAAAACTTACTTAGAAGGAAGGGAACAGAGGGTTAGAGTAAGACACTCAGTGTCTGAATGGAGAAGAGTTAGTAGTGGAGTTCCACAGGGTTCAGTTTTAGGGCCACTTTTGTTCCTTGTATATGTAAATGACCTACCAGAGTCTGTAAATTCATTCATGAATATGTTTGCAGATGATGCAAAGATTGTGAAGAAAGTAAAAAACGAGAACAATGGTAGAGAACTTCAGGAGGATCTAAATAATCTGCATGAGTGGTCAGAAAAGTGGCTAATGAAATTCAATACTTCAAAATGTAAGGTAATGAGAATGGGTACAAGTGCAGGAAGGCCCAAGCTTGACTACTCGGTGGCTGGAGTACAACTTCAAGAGACAGAAAATGAGAGAGATCTAGGAGTAAACATACTGGCAGATTTGTCTCCAGAAATACATATAAATGGCATAGTAAGGGCAGCATATGCATTCTTATCAAATGTAAGGGTAGCCTTCAGGCACATGGACAAGGAAATGTTCAGAAATATTTATGTAACCTATGTGAGGCCAAAACTCGAATATGCAGCCCCCTTTTGGAATCCGCACTTGAAAAAGCACATAGCTAAGCTTGAAAAAGTTCAAAGACATGCCACGAAACTGGTGCCAGAAATACGCAATCTCAGTTATGATGAGAGGCTGAGGGAATTAGACTTACCATCATTCGAAGCTAGAAGAGTGAGGGGGGATATGGTGACAGTCTTTAAATTCCTTCATGGTTATGATAGAGTGGATAGGGATCGATATTTTGATATGGCTGGCTCTAGAACTAGAGGTCATAGTTTGAAGCTTGGTAAGAAAACTTCTTCGCAGGATGTAAGGAAATACTTTTTCAGTGTAAGAGTAGTTGATAATTGGAATTGGCTAAGCGAGGAGGTAGTTAATGCTATCTCAATCCATAGTTTTAAGGACAGGTATGATAAGTATCACTAAGTATAAAATGGAAGCGATCAGGAGACGGGAAGATACGAGCTTTGGGCTCTTTCCCGTAAACACAATTGGGTAATCACAATTATTTTTTCGTTTACGTACTGTATAAACCCTCCCTGCACTGTTAAAAAAACACCCTTAACATTATAGATAACAGCAAGCAACGTAAATTTTTATGAAAGTGATAGGAAAACTTACCGTGAATGCGATGATGACGTGACATACATACTCATTTACAATTATTTGTTCGTTTACGTACTGTATAAACCCTCCCTGCACTGTTAAAAAAACACCCTTTACATTATAAATAACAGCAAGCAACGTAAATTTTTATGAAAGTGATAGATAAAATTACGGTGAATGAGGTGATAATGACGTGACATACATACTCATTTACAATTATTTTTTCGTTTATGTACTGTATAAACCCTCCCTGCACTGTTAAAAAAAACGCCCTTTACATTATAAATACCAGCAAGCAACGTAAATTTTTATGAAAGTGGTAGATAAAATTATGGTGAATGAGGTGATAATGACGTGACATACATACTCATTTACAATTATTTTTTCGTTTACGTACTGTATAAACCCTCCCTGCACTGTTAAAAAACACCCTTTACATTATAAATAACAGCAAGCAACGTAAATTTTTATGAAAGTGATAGATAAAATTACGGTGAATGAGGTGATAATGACGTGATATACATACTCATTTACAATTATTTTTTCGTTTACGTACTGCATAAACCCTCCCTGCACTGTTAAAAAAAAACACCCTTTACATTATAAATAACAGCAAGCAACGTAAATTTTTATAAAAGTGATAGATTAAATTACGGTGAATGAGGTGATAATGACGTGACATCCATACTCATTTACAATTATTTTTTTTTGTTTACGTACTGTATAAACCCTCCCTGCACTGTTAAAAAAAACACCCTTTACATTATAAATAACAGCAAGCAACGTAAATTTTTATGAAAGTGATAGATAAAATTACGGAGAATGAGGTGATGATGACGTGACACATACTCATTTACAATTATTTTTTCGTTTACGAACTGTATAAACCCTCCCTGCACTGTTAAAAAAAACACCCTTTACATTATAAATAACAGTACGCAACGTAAATTTTTATGAAAGTGATAGATAAAATTACGGTGAATGAGGTGATGATGACGTGACATACATTTGTACATGATAGGTAAACTTACCGTGAATGAGGTGATGATCATCATTCTCGACCCCGGAGGAAATTATTTCGCAGCCAAAAAAAGCTTTACGGCTGCTTTTTGGGGGAGAAGAACATGGTAATGGGGAGTTGCTGTTGTTGTTTCTTCATTTGTTTTAACATGGCATGGTAAGGAGTCATGGCATCGTGGAGAAAATTACAGAAAGTCACCGAACGAACCATATTTTCGTCATGTTCCTGCGAGAGTTGTTGGAGTGCTTTGTAATGTTCGTACATGGCTGCCAAACGTTCGAGTGTAAGGCCAGGTTCTTCAGTTGGTTCGTGCGATTCCTCAAGTTCTTCCTCTTCTTCGCTCGCTGATTTCGTCATTTCATCAAAGTCTTCATCACTCAAAGGCTGCGAGTGGCAGTCAATCAGTTCATTCACATCTTCGGGAGTCATATCTTTAAAGCCTTTTCATCCTAGCAATGGAGCCAACTTCACAGCTTTCGCAACTGCCGCCTTCTGCACCTCGACAGGAGCAAATCCCTTGTAGTCGTGGATGATTTTGGGCCACAATATCTTCCAGCTGGCATTGACTGTGGTCAACTCATCTCTTTGATTGCTTTCTGAATATTTTTTAGGCATGTGGCAATTGTGTAATTACACCAGTAAGTCTTCAATGAGAAGGCTTTGTTCGAATCCATGGAATCAACTAGGTTCGCCAGGGCATTTCGTGTGATTACCTAATTGTGTTTACGGGAAAGACCCCAAAGCTCGTATCTTCCCGTCTCCTGATCGGTTCCATTTTATACTTAGTGATACTTATCATACCTGTCCTTAAAACTATGGATTGAGATAGCATTTACTACCTCCTCGCTTAGCCAATTCCAATTATCAACTACTCTTACACTGAAAAAGTATTTCCTTACATCCTGCAAAGAAGTTTTCTTACCAAGCTTCAAACTATGACCTCTAGTTCTAGAGCCAGCCATATCAAAATATCGATCCCTATCCACTCTATCATAACCATGAAGGAATTTAAAGACTGTCACCATATCCCCCCTCACTCTTCTAGCTTCGAGTGATGGTAAGTCTAATTCCCTCAGCCTCTCATCATAACTGAGATTGCGTATTTCTGACACCAGTTTCGTGGCATGTCTTTGAACTTTTTCAAGCTTAGCTATGTGCTTTTTCAAGTGCGGATTCCAAAAGGGGGCTGCATATTCGAATTTTGGCCTCACATAGGTTACATAAATATTTCTGAACATTTCCTTGTCCATGTGCCTGAAGGCTACCCTCACATTTGATAAGAATGCATATGCTGCCCTTACTATGCCATTTATATGTATTTCTGGAGACAAATCTGCCAGTATGTTTACTCCTAGATCTCTCTCATTTTCTGTCTCTTGAAGTTGTACTCCAGCCACCGAGTAGTCAAGCTTGGGCCTTCTTGCACTTGTACCCATTCTCATTACCTTACATTTTGAAGTACTGAATTTCATTAGCCACTTTTCTGACCACTCATGCAGATTAATTAGATCCTCCTGAAGTTCTCTACCATTGTTCTCGTTTTTTACTTTCTTCACAATCTTTGCATCATCTGCAAACATATTCATGAATGAATTTACAGACTCTGGTAGGTCATTTACATATACAAGGAACAAAAGTGGCCCTAAAACTGAACCCTGTGGAACTCCACTACTAACTCTTCTCCATTCAGACACTGAGTGTCTTACTCTAACCCTCTGTTCCCTTCCTTCTAAGTAAGTTTTTATCCATTCCAAAACATTTCCACCTATTCTAGCCATTGATTGCAGCTCCCTAATAAGTCTCCCATGTGGAACAGTGTCAAACGCTTTCTGGAAGTCTAGGAATATGCAATATGCCCAGCCCTCTCTTTCCTGTAAGATTTGGCTTACCTCATCATAAAATTCTAATAAGTTTGTTACTGTTGATCTACCTTCTCTGAAGCCATGTTGCCTCACTGACAAAAAGTTGAAGGATTCCAAGTGAAGAGAGATATGTTTCCTTAGTAGTTTCTCCATAAGTTTGCAAACTATGCTGGTCAAGGAAACTGGTCTATAGTTCAGAGCCGTATCCCTCCTTCCCTTTTTGAAGATAGGTATCACATTTGCTTGTTTCCAGCATCTTGGAATCTCCCCCGACTCCAGTGACTCCTTAAATATGATACTTAGTGCCACTGATATTGTGTTTGCGCATTTTTTAAGCACATGAGGGGATATGTCATCAGGACCTGTAGCTTTATGAACATCTAAATCTATCAGCGCTTTGCATACCTCTGTGGCTGTAAGGTTGATGTTCTCTAATACCGGCCCTTGAGCTTCTATCACTGCAATCTGAGGGGGTGGGGTAGTTTCTACTGTAAATACTGACTGAAACTCCTTGTTCAATTCTTTGCAGATCTCTTTATCCGTCTCAGTGATGCTTCCATCCGCTCTCTTTAGCCTTAAAACCTGTTCTTTTTCCTTCAGTTTTCCTCTGATAAAGCTGTGGAAAAGCTTGGGATTTTCTTTAGCCTTCCTGGTGATGTCCCTCTCATAGTCTCTCTCTGCCTCTCTCCTTTTACTTAGGTAGTCATTTCTTGCTCTTTTGTAGTTTGCCAGGCATTTATGTTTTTTCTCCTCCTATACCTTTTCCAGCATTTGTCTCTCCACTCCTTAGCTCTTTTACACCCATTATCGAACCATTTCTCTCTGGCATGAATTACACCTACTTTGGTGACAGGTATGCAGCAATCTACTATCTTCCCATATTTCTCACAAAAGATGTCATACATTTCTTATACAGATTTGTTGTAAAATAAGGTTTTCCAGTCAATAACTGCAAAAAGCTCATTCATTTTGATGTAATCTCCTTTCCGATAGTTCCTCCTCATGTCCTCAGTGCCTCTACTCTCAGGAAGAATATCTTCAATGATATACTCCATCAACAACACACAGTGGTCACTCTTTCCAATTGGTGGTTCATACTCATTTTTTTCAATATCCAACACATTATCTGTGAACACTAGATCAAGTAGTGATGGCTCATCCCCACCCCTGACCCTTGTTGGTTCCATTACATGTTGGTGTAGGAAATTCCCTTGTACGCAATCTAGGAATCTTGCCCCGAATGAGTCCTCACCACTGTGTGGGTCAAGATTTATCCAATCTATCTCTTTATGATTAAAGTCTCCCATAATCAAAATCCTACATTTTTTTTCCCGTGCCATGTTAACAACTGAGTTTATGACTTCAATAGTACCTATATGACTTTCCTCATAAACTTCAAGCCTATTTTGGTTCCTTGGTGGGTTGTATACAACAGTTATTATAATGCTCTCTGACCCAGTATTTATGCGAGCAACAAGAAATTCCTTGAACTCACTTTCTATAGCCAAGTTTATTTTTTCGACTTGAATCCTTTCACTTATGAGCAGTGCTATCCCTCCACCAGTCCTCTCAGATCTTTCAACCCTTAGTATTCTGAAACCCTTAGGAAAAACTGTGACACTGTTTATGTCCTCACTCAACTTAGTCTCTGTAATTGCTACTATATCTGCCTTACTGTTGTGAATCCTATCTTTTAATTCTACTGCCTTACCAGCTAATCCATCAGCATTTGTGTATAACAATCTTAATGAGGCCCCATCCCCTGATCTTCTGTCATTATCTTCTTTATCTCCCCTTTGTCTGGAAGAACTCTGTAATGAACATTTTTCTTCTCTTCTTCATTTCTTTCATCATTTAACCTTCTTGCCTCTTGCAACAAGTTTTTGATCTTTCCCATCTCTTCCTGTGTTCTGTATTGTCTAATGAACACTTCTTTGAATTCTTGAAGGTCTTTTAGACTTTTTTTTTCTCAACAATATTTCCCTACATGTTTCCCCTCTCTCAAAGGTTACTTTTGTTGGTCTCGGCTTTCCTTCCCTCGAATATTTACCTAGTTTGTGTATGTTTACAATATCCTCAGGACCACATACTACTCCAAGCTTTCTTATCAGGTCTACAACCCTAGCTTTATTTTCTTCAAGTCTCCCCTGCCATGTTGGCTCCTGGGACTCGCTTATGCCTGAGATTACCACTGTCTTCTCCTTATCAAGTGCCTGTCTGATGAGTGGGCTTGCCCTTTCCATCACAACGTCTTTCATTTTTTCGATTACTGTCTCTTTATAGTCAACTGTCTGTATGTTTTCCAGTGCCACCACCTTTACAGCCTCTTTTACTGCCACATTCCCCTTTAGTGCATCAGCAAAGGAAGTTTTCATGGCATCATTTTCCATATGCAGCTCCTGGAACTCTTTTCTGAACTGTTCAATGTTTTCCTTAATCTGGACATTCCAAGCAGCAATCTCGTCTCTCTCAGAAGAGAGCAGTGAACTAACATCTAATTCCTTTAGGTTGTCATTCAGCTGTTTGTTTTTATCTTCTTGTTTAGAAAGTCTAGATTCTAGTTGACTCTTTTCCCCTTCCAGCTTCTTTATTCTTTTTTCTAGTTCCTTTCTCTCCTGCCCTTGTGCTTTATTTGCTTCCTCCAAAGATCTTATTTGCTCTCTGGGTGTTTCATTCTCTTTTATTTCTCCATCCATATTCTGAATTTTATCATCAAGGCTTATAACCATTTCCTCTAAATTCTTGATTTTCTGTTTGAGTCTCCTGATGGCTACCCCTCCTACCGACTCATGGATGGGAGAGGTTTGGGACAGAGATGGCGTCATTTTTATGTTCTCCCTCTCACAGAATATAGAAAGAAGACGAGAAAGAGGAAAAAAAAAAGAGAAAAACTTTTAATTAAGCTTCACACCGAATTTGTATATCTCCATATAAGTGCTATTTAGTGACTCAGTTTATCTCTTTTCTGGTAACACACAACTTAAAAACTTGACCATGGTAATTTAAGGATAAAAAGAAAAAGAAAACAAAATGCAACAAAACAAAAGTCAAACCTGAAGGAAAAATTTGAACCTGTGTCTGAGGTGGCACCCACCTGTTTCTGCTATATATTCTTCCTAACTGATAAACTCACTTGCTAACCAAGGTATGTTATCACAAGATTAGACTTTACATTTAACTCAATATATATACAAAATAAAAACAAAATAGTAAAAGAGAAAGCTAAAAGAAAAGCAAAAAAAAAAAATGAAGAAAATAAGACAGCTGTACTACTTGGCAACTTAACTCAGTACTGTTGACAGGTGGATATTTTTTTTTATTTTTTTTTTTACTTATTCAATTATTTTGTGTATCAAACTAACTAACAAGTTAATATAAATGGCAAGGATACTGATTTTAACAATATATGGAACCACAGGATCAGGTAAACGGCTTAAGAGCTTTCCCCAGTTTACACAAAAAATTAGGTAATGTGATGTGATGGCTTCACCTCTGGCAACTCTTCTAAATTTCCTTCAAGGCAGAACTGGACGGCAGCTTCTCTCTCCCCTCACAAAAAATGTTCTCAATTTTTTTTCCTTTAATATTTTGGACAGTCTCGTCATACAACAAATATAAGTTTTGTACTCACAATACTCTGCAGGATTTCAGATTTAGGGAAATTATGGTAAAGTTTTCCACTAAGCACTTAGTCACTCGAAACAATTAAAAATTTAAGAGGAGCAGTTCCGTGTGTCACTGAACGCGCGGTGTGTGATCCATAGGCTGAATCAGTGATGTCGTATTCGGTGGCAGGAACTCAACTTGAACACCGTCATATTGGAGCTTGCTTGCGTGGCCACCAGCATTATCCATCAAAAGAAGGACTTTAAATTCAAGGCCTTTTTCCATAAGATAAAGTTTTACCTGAGGGATAAAGCATTGGTGAAACCAGTCCAATGTGAGGCTTTTCGTGATCCAGGCCTTGGGGTTATGCATCCAATACACTGGTAGCAGATTCTTATTCTTGTTCTTCAAAGCCCTAGGGTTCTTTGACTTGTAGATAAGCCCGGGCTTTAACCTGAAGCCCGCAGCATTCCGGCACATGATGAGGGTAACGCGATCTTTGTGCGCTTTAAATCCCGGGGCTTTAGTTTCTTCCTTGAAGAGAAAAGTGCGAGATGGCATTCTCCAAAATAACCCAGTCTCATCCATGTTGAAGACTTGCTCAGGAACATATTCCCCTTCGGCGATAATTTTCTTGAAGTCATTCTTGACGTAATTTTCTGCGGCAGCTGTATCTGCAGAGGCAGCCTCGCCATAAACTGAAACGCTCTTTAGGCCATAGCGTTTTTGAAATTTGAAGAACCATCCCCTGCTAGCAACGACCGGTTGTATCCTCGATGGAGAATCGCTGGAGGGTCCTGGTTGTGGGTCGTCGATATCTTCTTCTCTCCCCTCCTCTCCACGGTCGCCACTGTCGTCATCGGGTTCATTTGCAGCGAATGTCTCGTACAGCTTCTTCGCCTTTGTTTGTATGATATTGGTGTCTAAGCTGATGTTTTTCTGTCTGCAATCAGCAATCCACAGGGCCAAAGCAGCTTCCATGTGCACTACTGCCTTATTGCGGGGTGATACGAGCCTCTTCGCCGATTTATTAAAAGAAATGCTCGCTGTTTTCCTGATCTTTGCCTCGTCCTTTTTTATGTAACGCACAGTAGATTCATTGAGGCCAAAATAGTGGTCGACATCCACAAACCTTTTTCCTTCTTTCAACATATCTAAGAGTTTCACTTTATCTACAATGGTTAACATTTTCCTTTGCTGCTTAGGCTCACTACAAGAAGCGTTGGAAGATGAAGGATGCTTGGGAGGCATTGCAAAGGTAAAAATATGCGAGTAAAAAAAATCACAAGCAAAACGTATTAGTAAGCACAACGAGAACGGCGCACACGAGAGTTAGACTGAGCGAGTGAGGCGGCACATTGGAAATTGGAGGGAAAAGCAAACTGCAATGAAAAAGCCAATCAGACCCCATGATACAGAAACTATTGAAAAACAATTCTGTGATTCGGTGTCTCCCGACCTTTCAGCCAATAGCATTCCATGAACTATCTCACGTAGGTGACAGCCTTTTCGTTTCCAAAACGTTGATAGCGGTATCGTATTTTACATGGTGAAATACTGTTAGTACTTTATGTTTTTTATTATTTTTTACTGTTTTATTATTCTTAGGCTAGGAAATACTTGTTTTATCAATAAAATAATGAAAATTTTAATATTCACTAGGTCACGTGGGTGAGAGCCTTTTCGTTTTCCGAAACGTTGACAGTGGTATCGTATTTTACATGGTGAAAGTACTTTTAGTACTTTATGTTTTTTTTATTATTTTTTACTGTTTTATTATTCTTAGGCTAGGAAATACTTGTTTTATCAATAAAATAATGAAAATTTTAATATTCACTAGGTCAGGTAGGTGAGAGCCTTTGCGTTTTAAAAAACACTGATACCGGTATTGTATTTTACGTGGTGCAATACTGTTTACTATTTTTTACTGTTTTATTATTCTTAGGCCAAGAAATACGTTTTTTTATCATTAAAATCATAAAACTACTGGAAATATAAATACATATGCTAGCTCACGTAGCTGTGACCCCAATACATTGTACGCTATCGGACACTGTTTCGCATGATGCAATACCCCATACTGTAAATTATACTGTACGTACATATATCTAAATTTATGTTTTTTACTATTTTTTTGCTGTTTCATTATTCGTAGGCTGGGATATAGTTTTTTTTTTAGCTATTAAATAATGAAAAAAAAAAAAATTCAATAAAAAAATGAAAATACTGAAATTTTTTTTTTCAATATTTTAATATTTTTGCGTATACCCATAAAATAAAATAATAATTTATCCAAAAAAAAGCGCAATAGAGTGAGATCGCGAACCAAGAAGCGGGAATAACCGGGGTAACACTGTATAGATATATATATAGATATATATATACATAGATATATACATAGATATATATATATATATATATATATATATATATATATATATATATATATATATATATATATATATATATATATATATATATATATATATATATATATATATATATATATATATATATATATATATATAATATATATATATATATATATATATATATATATATATATATATATATATATATATATATATATATATATATATATATATATATATATATATATATATATATATATATATATATATATATATATAGTAAGGAAGCCCATCAGTGAAACAAAACTTATAAAACAATGCTATATTTCGGATCCTAACTGGATCCCTTCTCAAGCACAACTGAGTTGTGCTTGAGAAGGGATCCAGTTAGGATCCGAAATATAGCATTGTTTTATAAGTTTTGTTTCACTGATGGGCTTCCTTACTATTTAGTGCTGTATGCTAACAGTTTGTACTTATATATATATATATATATATATATATATATATATATATATATATATATATATATATATATATATATATATATATATATATAGTAAGGAAGCCCATCAGTGAAACAAAACTTATAAAACAATGCTATATTTCGGATTCTTGAGAAGGGATCCAGTTTGGATCCGAAATATAGCATCGTTTTATAAGTTTTGTTTCACTTATGGGCTTCCTTACTATTTAGTACTGTATGATAACAGTTTGTACTTATTATATATATATATATATATATATATATAATATATATATATATATATATATATATATATATATATTATATATATATATATATATATATATATATATATATATATATATATATATATTATATATATATATATATATATATATACTGTATATACAAATCATTTTTACCCCGACTGGGACTTGAACCTAGGACTTATAATTATTAAGCCAAGGCGCTACCAACTACATCACAAAAGGTTTAGAAGGAAACACACCTTATAGCTTATATCTGCTATACTAGGAATGAACGCATTCTATCTGAATGCCACTATGTTCATATTACAGTTTCCCCAACCACATTCGTGGTTTTGTTTATGCATTTAATTCAACTCCCAATCTCATTCGGGACCAACAATAACCAAATAAGCACATTACATATGTGAAAACATGAACCATTTTTAACCCGACCGGGACTTGAACCTAGGACTTACAATTACTAGCGAGGTTGGGGAAACTGTAAGATGAACATAGTGGCATTCAGATATAATGCGTTCATTCCTTGTATAGCAGATATAAGCTAAAAGGTGTGTCTCCTTTTAAACCTTCTGTGGTGTAGTTGGTAGTGCCTTGGCTTAGTAATTATAAGTCCTAGGTTCAAGTCCCGGTCGGGGTAAAAATGATTCATGTTTTCACATATCTAATGTGCTTATTTGCTTATTGTTGGTCCTGAATGAGATTAGAAGTTGAATTAAATGGAAAACGAAACCACGAGTGACGTTGGGGAAACTGTAATATGAACATAGTAGCATTCAGATAGAATGCGTTCATTCCTAGTATAGTAGATATAAGCTATAAGGTGTGTTACCTTTTAAACCTGTGGTGTAGTTGGTAGCACCTTGGCTTAGTAATTATAAGTCCTAGGTTCAAGTCCCCGTCGGGGTAAAAATGATTCATGTTTTCACATATGTAATGTGCTTATTTGGTTATTGTTGGTCCCGAATGACATTGGGAGTTGAATTAAAAGCGAAAATGAAACCACGAGTGAGGTTAGGGAAACTGTAATATGAACATAGTGGCATTCAGATAGAATGCGTTTATTCCTAGTATAGCAGATATAAGCTGTAAGGTGTGTTTCCTTTTAAGCCTGCTGTGGTGTAGTTGGTAGCGCCTTGGCTTAGTAATTATAAGGCCTAGGTTCAAGTCTCGGTCGGGGTAAAAATGATTTATGTTTTCACATATGTAACATGCTTATTTTGTTATTGTTGGTCCGGAATGAAATTGGGAGTTGAAATAAATGCGAAAACGAAACCACGAGTGAGGTTGGGGAAACTGTAATATGAACATAGTGACATTCAGATAGAATGTGTTCATTCCTAGTATTGCAGATATAAGCTGTAAGGTGTGTTTTCTTTTAAACCTTCTGTGGAGTAGTTGGTAGAGCCTTGGCTTAGTAATCATAAGTCCTAGGTTTAAGTCTCGGTCGGGGTAAAAATGATTCATGTTTTCACATATATAACGTGCTTATTTGGTTATTGTTGGTCCCGAATGAAATTGGGAGTTGAATTAAATGCGAAAACGAAACCAAGAGTGAGGTTGGGGAAACTGTAATATGAACATAGTGGCATTCAGATAGAATGTGTTCATTCCTAGTATAACAGATATAAGCTATAAGGTGTGTTTCCTTTTAAACCTTCTGTGGTGTAGTTGGTAGCACCTTGGCTTATTAATTATAAGTCCTAGGTTAAAGTCCTGCTTGGGGTAAAAATGATTCACGTTTTCACATATGTAATGTGCTTATTTGGTTATACTAATATATATATATATATATATATATATATATATATATATATATATATATATATATATATATATATATATATATATATATATATATATATATATATATATATATATATATATATATATATATATATATATATATAATATATATATATATATATATATATATATATATATATATATATATATATATATATATATATATATATATATATATATATATATATATATATATATATATATATATATATATATATATATATATATATACTCAGTAACTGGGTTATAATCTACTTAGGAAGTACCCGGGAGTTTAGGTAGACATCATTATGACAAAATAAAAATTTATGGATATTTACCTGTTGTCGGCAATGATGAAATATGTCAATTTTCCTTGCCTGACCTTTTTTGGCAAGTACGAAATATCTCATCAAAAAGTTAACACATGAAGTTACACTTTAAAAAGGACCTGGAGTAGCAAAGTCTTCGGTGTCGGTCCACCCTCCAGAGCCGCAACTCAGAAAAGGAGCAGCAAAAGAGGACAAAATGCCATAACTAATGCCTGCTCTTCATGGGGTACAAGAACATGGGAAAGGCTTCGATTACCAAGGCAATTGCCTCATCTCTCAACACTACACAATTCTTCCACACTGAGAATGACTCTACAGTGGGAATTTCTTGGAGACTCCTACTAGCTGAAGACATTGAGAGTAACCCAGGAAACACCTTTTGGAAGACTGTATCGCACACAACCACATGCACCACTAGCACTTCATACATTCTCTGAAAGCTCAGAATCGTTAGTGATCTTCTCAAGGAACAAGGGGCTATTCAGCCAGTAAGTTCAGGGAACAACAACACTTTGCACAAGTATTCCCGTCCATTCCGAGTTTCATTGAGCCTACCTAAAGCAGAGACGAGAATTATACATCTGACAACCCCACTTACATCTATTCCTATCCAGTAAGAGGAGAGATGTTTCAAAACTGACTTCTGTCGGTATTTTTTATCACTCATTTCATCTGAAAATGCAAAGATTAAAAAAAATGCGGGTGAAGAGATTAAATCCTGAAGTGAGCATTGTATACTAGCTTCAATAATGGAACAAGCCCAACTGCTTACTTGTTACATCATTTGTATAATACTGTACTCCCTGGCAACATATCAGGTAGAGTGAGGACGTCACTAGGTATGATAACATTACCATATTCTTGCAAAAATCATCACAGATCTCAAAACCATAAGGAATAAAAATTCATATTAAAATTATACCATGCACATCATTCTCCATAGTAAGATTCCAAATCATTCTCCATAGTAAGATTCCTTTCCCCTGACAGTTAAGAATAGAAACATCAGTCAATAAAGCCCGTACTCAGGCTCTTGTAGCCATTAGTCCCCTAAGATCAAAATTCATTCGGCCTAAGGAACAGTGATGAAATTATCATTATGATTTTTACCTTAGCGAGTTAGCCTAAACACTGAAATAAAGTAAAGGAATATATATGAATAAAACAAAAAATATTCCACTCCCGGATGAACTTTTCAGCCTGTCAGTGAAATCAGGTTGACAATTAATCGTTGAGCTTCACAAGTGTGTGGGTGGGACATTAAGGCACAAAGTAGAGTTATTAGTAACTAATGTAAAATTCACTTTGCAGCTGTACAAAAAACTAAATATTAAATAGCAATTACTTAACACTGACTTGAATCAAGTGATTGGTAATTTTTTATGAATGTGACATCGGGACAGGCAAGAAAATTTCCCACATCAGGCCCGGGTAACGTAAAAATATTGAGACAAATAAAAAGTAGACGTTTAAGGACAAGGCAGGAATAAAAGAATGATACACAATAGGAAAAACACAGGCTGAAAGAACAGTCAAAGTAATGAAGACCTAGAGGTATGGCAGTATACTCCAGTTTACCTAGCATACTCCAGATACGTCACACTAACTTGAAACACCTGACTGATATATTGTTTTACACTGAGTTGTTATATCTTTTGCGGGTTATCAAGGCCCTTACTAGATAGCTCCTTACTCAATACATCTCTTTATCCTTCTTTTTCTTATCATTTAAGTTTATTTTGACTCACACGTTTCCCAATTTCTCATTACTCAGGTTTTCCAAGTATCTAAGCTATATAAGTTTTCAGTTTTATTGTCTGAATCCAACTTCTCTTGTTTTTGTTATGAAATTGTGATTGCAGAATGCCTTCAAAAGTTCCTTCAGAGGATCGTTATATTTACATTAATTCAACAATGACAACAGGACAATTACTGGCGAGCCAGTTTTCCAGAAACAAGAGACATCAAAATGGCCTCAGTTGCTCACAAGTTGCCCAACTGATATGTCCATAAGAGCTAGTAATATCTTAAAAATTCCGTCAAAATACTGCATTGCTAGACCTTAATTATGAAACCTTGAATCATTTTATTCATTCTAGATTTCCATCAAAAGTCTAAACAGAACACTTCAAGCCCCGGGCAACAAGACACAAAATGAAAGAGAGATATGGTCACCCGTCCTGCTAAGCTTCTCCCCAAAATTCCAGCTCACACTTAAGACAGGGGAAGTCTTACTTAACGACGACAACCCAATTGAAGATCTACAGGAACAACAACGGACTCTGAGAGTGAACAATGCTGAAATTCTAACCAATTGCCCACAAGGT
This sequence comes from Halocaridina rubra, assembly GCA_037179515.1. Taxonomy (NCBI): domain Eukaryota; kingdom Metazoa; phylum Arthropoda; class Malacostraca; order Decapoda; family Atyidae; genus Halocaridina; species Halocaridina rubra. The sequence goes on along the minus strand of JAXCGZ010001933.1, from coordinate 149,292 downwards.
AAATATTAAATTCTTCACTTATAAAATCTTACAACTATAGCATCAGTAATAATGACTGTGATTGTAAGAGAACAATGGCATAATGTAAGATAGACATGTGAGTGAATATTTTTTTCTTGTATATTCGAGAAGGTGGGAAGATAATGTAAAAATAAAAAGCAACCACAATATGAAGTACCTTATTTAATCGTCTATCTATATAAAACAGCTATAATCCCCCTTACAAGGGGGTGGCCATGTTAAAGCCAGAACTTGATATGTTGTGATATTTATGGCATGCAGGAAAACACGAAGGAGGTATTCATATCCTCCACTCAGGGTTTTCTCATGATACAAGTATAATATTATAATTGAAATACTATTAAGACTATGCCATTGTTTTGTGAACTATTTTTGAGTGTCAGTATAGCGTGTCTGTTGAAAATTTCCCACCATCAGCTCACCGTATCTCTTAAATATGAAGAACATTATAAAGGTTAAAGGTCCCTAATGAAAGGCAGAAGCAAGTAACAGTGAAACCACTAGAACCCGACTATATACTTACCTTACTATATACCTACCCCTCTCCAATCACGTGGACACAGTGATCTACAGGCAAAGGCTGAATAATCAGGTACACCCATACGATAATCACCAACCCTTCAGTTAATTGTCCAATTTAATCAGTGATGATATAAAACAATGAAAGCTAATCCAACTCTAGGCCAGGATCGAACCTGGGGCCTTTATATTACCATATATATCACTCTGAAATCATATATATTATATATATATTATATATATATATATATATATATATAATATATATATATATATATATTATATATATGTTCCGGTTTTATGTCACGGACTCCCTTTTCTACTAAGGGCTAGGATGGTTGCCTTCTTGCAAAGGACTTGTTTTGGCAGATGTAATCGTTACCCTGAGTGCATGCCCTTGCTAACCTCAGACTGTGACGAGGCACGAACCCTTGACCTGACGCAAAGTCGCAGACGCTACCGCTTGAGCCACAGTGACTACCTATATATATATATATATATATATATATATATATATATATATATATATATATATATATATATATATATATATATATATATATATATATATATATATATATATATATACAGTGTTACCCCGGTTATTCGCGCTTCTTGGTTTGCGTTCTCACTCTATCGCGGTTTTTTTTTTTGGATAAATTATTATTTTATTTCATGGGTATACGCAAAATTATTAAAATATTGAAAAAATAAATTTTCAGTATTTCATTTTTTTATTGAAATTTACGTTGCGTGCTGTTATTTATAATGTAAAGGGTGTTTTTTTAACAGTGCAGGGAGGGTTTATACAGTTCGTAAACGAAAAAATAATTGTAAATGAGTGTGCACGTCATCATCACCTCATTCACCGTAATTTTATCTATTACTTTCAAAAAAATTTACGTTGCTTGCTGTTATTTATAATGTAAAGGGTGTTTTTTTAACAGTGCAGGGAGGGTTTATACAGTACGTAAACGAAAAAATAATTGTAAATGAGTATGTATGTCACATCATTATCACCTCATTCACCGTAATTTTATCTATCACTTTCATAAAAATTTACGTTGCTTGCTGTTATTTATAATGTAAAGGGTGTTTTTTTAACAGTGCAGGGAGGGTTTATACAGTACGTAAACGAAAAAATAATTGTAAATGAGTATGTATGTCACGTCATTATCACCTCATTCACCGTAATTTTATCTCTCACTTTCATAAAAATTTACGTTGCTTGCTGTTATTCATAATGTAAAGGGTGTTTTTTTAACAGTGCAGGGAGGGTTTATACAGTACGTAAACGAAAAAATAATTGTAAATGAGTATGTATGTCACGTCATTATCACCTCATTCACCGTAATTTTATCTATCACTTTCATAAAAATTTACGTTGCTTGCTGTTATTTATAATGTAAAGGGTGTTTTTTTAACAGTGCAGGGAGGGTTTATACAGTCCGTAAGCGAAAAAATCATTGTAAATGAGTATGTATGTCACGTCATTATCACCTCATTCACCATAAATTTATCTATCACTTTCATAAAAATTTACGTTGCTTGCTGTTATTTATAATGTAAAGGGTGTATTTTTAACAGTGCAGGGAGGGTTTATACAGTACGTAAACGAAAAAATAATTGTAAATGAGTATGTATGTCACGTCATTATCACCTCATTCACCGTAATTTTATCTATCACTTTCATTAAAATTTACGTTGCTTGCTGTTATTTATAATGTAAAGGGTGTTTTTTTTAACAGTGCAGGGAGGGTTTATACAGTACGTAAACGAAAAAATAATTGTAAATGAGTATGTATGTCACGTCATCATCACATTCACGGTAAGTTTTCCTATCACTTTCATAAAAATTTACGTTGCTTGCTGTTATCTATAATGTTAAGGGTGTTTTTTTTAACAGTGCAGGGAGGGTTTATACAGTACGTAAACGAAAAAATAATTGTAAATGAGTATGTATGTCACGTCATTAGCACCTCATTCACCGTAATTTTATCTATCACTTTCATAAAAATTTACGTTGCTTGCTGTTATTTATAATGTAAAGGGTGTTTTTTTAACAGTGCAGGGAGAGTTTATACAGTGTAAACGTAAAAATATATTAAAATATCTATGTACATATAGGCGGATCCTACTTCGCGGATTTCCTGGTTCGCGCCGGGTCCCGGAACCGAACTACTGCGATAAGTGAGGCAACACTGTATATATATACTGTATATATATATATATATATATATATATATATATATATATATATATATATATATATATATATATATATATATATATATATATATATATATATATTTATATATATATATATATATATATATATATATATATATATATATATATATATATATATATATATATATATATATATATATATATATATATATATATATGTATATATATATATATATATATATATATTATATATATATATATATATATATATATATATATATATATATATATATATATATATATATATATTACGTTTTGGTTGATCACATACACTAAGCCATCACAAAATGTTTAAAAATATTACTATTTAAGCAGTAATTCATATCTTTCTCATAGCACCATTTGGACTACAAAGAATTCAGTACACATGATGTAAAAATGATAGTACCTACAATAAACATCTTGACAGAGCAGTGTGCATTTATATTGTATAGAGACACTACACCTTAATAAAAAAAAAAAGAGGAATATACGAAATTCACTAGCCAATAGTAAGCAAAGGCCATACACCATAAAATATGGAACCAACAAAGAAAAAATCAACAAGAAGATATAATGCGAAGAAATACAAAATTTAATACACTCCTAATACTAACTCCTGTAACCTATGTTCAAGCTCCTTCAATGTATTAAAACAGAACAACTGCTGCAAAAACTGTACTTGGTTCATGCTAGCCTGTTTGCATCAAGCTTTTAATATAGAAAAGAGATTACTAAAAAAGTAAGAAAAATATAACTAAATTAACAAAATATATACCTTGTTGGCGAGAGGAAAAAGAAAACTTTATTTTATCAGTACAGTATTCTCTTCATGTCATGAGAGTCGACGTAGAGAGATACGGGAATAAGGTCTGGCAGTTCTCACATCCCTAAATTTTTTTTTATTGGCCTATTACTGGGGTGAGGATTGGTATACTATGATGATGGTCACTACTTTCTTCAGGGGGATATGGTGTCATGCTGTAAAGAAAAGAATCTACGTGGAAGACAGTGAAATTTTTTCCATGGAAAAGATTACAATTTTTTCCACCATTAGTTTTGTCAGTCCTTACCCTGACTCTTATCAACGGTTTTCCAGTTTAATTCATAATTACATCATTCTCTAAATTCTCCTAAGTGTATACTAATCATAAGAGTATTAAATATGACCAATTTTTCTTAACCTTTGCAGAAGAGCCGGTTTGGCATATGAAATCCATGAAAACCAAGACCTTTCCACTGGAAACAAATGACAGCTTTGTAATAATACCAAAACAAATACCGATGAAAGTGACTATTTCAATTAATGACAAACAACAATACTTGTATGCAAAGAATGATTCATTGTGTACGCAACCTGAATTGCAAGACTCCTGCTGTTTTGAAGAGAGAAATGAATACAAGCTCTCTTTCAAGCTGCTCCATGACCAACTTAAGGTATGATATCAAAGTATATCTTCAATATTAACAAGGCCACTTTAATGCTATCTAATTTTCTGAGAAATAAATATCAGTATTTTTAAAAATGAACATCCTAAAATCTTGAAAAAAAAAATGTGTCAAGGTAATGGAATCCCCTTTCTTTTTGCTGATATTCATTATCTCTGAACTGTGGTATACAATTATGATACACTTCTGTAATAAGACCATATATACGTGATATAAATTTAAAAAAGGTATATGAATTTACTATTGAATAATTTTTGGAAAAGATGAAAACAAATTTGCAGTAAGTACTGTAATTAGGTTTTGTGTAAGAGGCATTTAAATAACCTTTAGTCATAAAACTTACAAGTCAACAATTCTGACGGAATAGTGATGAAAGAATGATTCAAGCCTAAGAGGTACTAACAGATATCTGGCTTTACAGAATTCTTTTCTAAATCAGCCAGTATCTCTATAAATTTTATGCACCTTCAGCTAATGTCATAAAGGTCATGATATTTATATTGTTAGATCATAGGTTAGTCAAGGGACCAAGGTGGTGAGTAGTTAGAATACTTGATTCTGGAGGCAAAAGTCACGATCAAGCCCACTGCAAGGCATTAGGAAAGGTATCTAGCCTTAAGTTCCCAGCTCCAGTCTGTCTGTTTTATCCAAAATGGGGATTAATAGTGACACATAGAACGTAATCAAACAAACATCATAAGCTAGCTGGCAGATGTAGAACTTATCCCATCCAATGAATATTAATTATGCTAAATATACTGAAAAGCATATTTCAGTATTATGAAATAGTGGCAGCTTCTGAACTGAGCACTATCAACTCCTAGCACAAGGAAGAGAATTCCATTGCAGTGAAGATAAACGAAGTAACTCATGTGAATCTGCAGTGGTTCTTTTCGGCAGACTTCCTCTACCCTGATAATTATATGACTAATAAAAAGTGGGATGATAGGATTAAACAAAAAAGGTCAACAGAGTTTAATACACATATTCAAAATTATAAATGTACAGCAGATTCTCTGTAAAGTATAATACCCTGAGGCATGAGACAATGCAATATACTTTTCGGTAGAATTCCTCAACCCTGATAATTATGCGCCCAATAAAACGTGGGAAGATAGGATTAAACAAAAAAGGTCAACAGAGTTTAATACACATATTCAAAATTATAAATGTACAGCAGATTCTCTGGAAAGTATAATATCCTGATGCATGAGACAATGCAATATATTTAAATTATATAAAATATAAATACAGGAAAAACTTCTTTGAGGTAACCATAACTTATTACACAACAACATAAATTTTACATTCAGTTCTATTATGCAGCGTTGAACAGATACCCTCTTAGAGGATCAACCAGTAATCTAGGGCATCTCAGTGAACAAAATATTATGCAAAAGAAGCAAGAGATGGCAAATTTATTTTCACATAAAGGAATCATTGGAAGGAACCTTGTTTAGCAAACTAAGCAACTTTTAATACTAGAATCCCATTGTTGAAAAGAACATGTTACGTGAGGTTCTGTGCACCAAGTTTTACACTCAGTATCACTGACATTAAATATGTAAGACTGAGAGTCCCAAAAACACATTTTTAAATGGAAAACATTTCTTATTGGTCTCTCACTTTTAGCCAAAAAAGGAGAAGCCGGGTATCAGAATCTTTCCTAAGGAAATAATATTATATCCTCTCCTTTCCCAAAATGAAGCAGCTCACTAACTAAACCAGTCCCTAATAAGATATTTGCCAAGGTACTAGATATCTTGAACAACATAAAAAGATGAAGCTTGAGAATCTGATGTATACAATCCATCATCACTATTGATTGAAAAGCTGGCACAATAAAAATCCATCCATTAGATCTCGAATAGTTTTACCTCACTCCTGAGTATGAAATGGTTTTGGTTATGACAGGTTAGAGTTGTGTATATAAATCTCTGCATGCATAGTATTATTGTGGACTTTTCTTTCCATTATTCATGCTTTAGTTTTATTTGTGTCTATCAAGCAAAGTAGAGGTCCCTAGGTCAGATGAACTATAAGAACCAACTTCAGAGAGCTGGACCTGGAGTGACAGTGTCTTCAGTGTAGGTCTACCCTCCAGAGTAGTAAATTGAGGACACCAAGCAACTCAGAAGAGGAACAGCAAAAGATTCCAAACTACCAAAACCAACCTGCTCCCCACCAAGCGCAAGAGCCTGGGAGAAACTTCGGTTGTCCGAATGATTACCTCATCTCTCAACACAACAATTTTTCTACACCTAGAAGCCTGAGAAACACATTATGAAGGACTGAGCAGCATACAACCATGCATGCCATCAATACAACATTCACTCCTGAGAAACCCTGTGGGAAAGCCTAGGATCAGAAGTGGCCTACTTTTGGGACTCAGGGCTGTTTGGCCAGGCAGCTTAGAAAACAACAACAAAGAAGGCAGAATCTTTAGGTTTTGCCTTAACTCGTTTTTTCTTTGAAAACAGAAAATTCCAAAAATAAAAAACAATGCTTTTATAAACTGTGCATCCAGTAAATCTACCATTTTTCATACTAGGGTTAGGGCTTAAAAATACTTAACATGCTCTGTTGTAGAGGGATCAGTGAGAGGTTTAGCTATTCTACCTCTCTTGTAAAGACTCCTTCAGCATAACCCTAGAGAGGGGTAGAGTTTGGATGAGGCCAAGCTGTATATTCTGAATAATATATGGAACATGCATTAAATATTAGTGTTACTTTTATCTTCAGTATGAATCCCTTGGACAGAGGGAAAAAAGACAACCCTCATATCCCAAGGGTTGATGTTTCCTGAACTTCCTGGCCTGGGCTTTCCTCCAAAACTCTCAAGGGAGTGTATGTTGCATTGGTGGCATATGTAGCTATTTGAGGTGCAGTCTTCCATAAAGCATTTCCTAGGTTATTCTCAATGTGTGCAGCTAGAAGGAATCTTCAAGAAATGACCACTGGTGAGTCATTTCTGTGTGTTGCGTTGAAAGATGAGGTGATCATCCGGATGACCAAAGTCTCTCCCAGGGTCTCATATCCTGTAAGGGGCAGGGGTTGGTCGTGGCTATTTAGCCTCTTTTGCTGCTCCTCTTTAGAGCTGAAGTTCTGGAGGTTGGGCCTACAACAAAGATACTGCCATCCCGAAGTCTGTAGGAAATGACTCATTGGGAGAGAGGAGAGATGCAAATCCCATCCCTGAACTCTATTTTTTGCTACAAACAGATGTTGGATGAGGTGAGCGCAGGCATATTTCATTTATTTAATTTGTGGCCCCCCTTCTAGCTTTAAGAGAGACATGGCATCGCAAACAAAAACAAGATATTACTACTGTACATCCAATTTCTTATAGATTCATTAATATATAAATTGATAAAATAATATTGTTTCTTTATTATTAGTTGACTGTATTTTTTTCAAAATCATGTCAAGTTGTCTTACATTTTTGTCTTATAAAGGAAGTTTACAGAAAATCTGCAACTGAGTGTCTTCTTCAAAAACTGTGATTGCATTGGTCTCTTTTTTTTTTCCTTTGATCTTTTAATATTTCACAGATGTATTGTGGAGAGAAACTACTGAATAATGTGACATCATCCGGCAATGACAAATTTGAAATTAAAGTTGAATCAGGCGACATGTATCTTGCACATATTCCTTATGAAAGAGAGGACTCTGCCAGTGAGTATAAAGGAAACTCAGATGATTCAAACTTCTGTAACCATAAAACCCAACCACTTTCATGGTGTCTGCAAGAAAAAAAAATCTATTTAAGACGCATTTGCCACTTTACCATTACTTCAAAGGTTCTTTAAATGTCTCAGTAAGTAAAGGTATATGAATGCCAGAATGCCTGACCTGTCAGAATGTATTTATGTCACTGCTGGTTGGAGAGAAAGAATACTGGACGTGTATTCTGTGTTGTTGAAGGGCAGACCACAATGGTTAAGTGAATGAAGAGCTGGAAATCCCATTCTTCTAGTTTTTATTTTCCCCGCCAGGAAACAGCTGATGGAAAGGCTTAATAAGGAAGGAATAAATCTCTGTTGCTTTTTTTGTAGCTCCCTTGCTGGCTTTAGTGGGTTCTGGCATCATGTTGGAAAAATAAAAATATACAGTATTACAATATACAGTAATCCCTCGTTTATTGCTAGGGTTCGGTTTTGGGACCGGCCGCGATAGGTGAATTTCCGCGAAGTAGGAACATACATACATACATATACCTTGGCTGTTTTCCCCTTTAATTAGGGGGTAGCCGACGTCAAGAAAAGAAAACAAATAGGGGGATTACTTTGCTCTATGGGCAATGACGAGGGAGCTAGCGACCGTTCAGATGGCACTGCTGGAGTGCCACAGCCCATCCTCCCGGCTCTTCCACAACCTGTGTCGCTTCACAACTGCCAGCTCCTCCTACTGCCCCTACCACAGGGCTATCTCTGTAAGATGCAGCCCCGTGGTAACAGCAGATGCCCATCAGAGCCGCGTCACAATCGCTCGCCACTCATTCCTATTCCCAGCACGCTCGCTTGCTTCCCTCACATCCATCCTCCTATCATTCAGGGCTCTCCTTACTCCATCCATCCATCCAAACCTAGGCCTCCCTCTAGCATTTCTCCCATCAACTCTCGCATTCATCATCATTTTATATATATATATATATATATATATATATATATATATATATATATATATATATATATATATATATATATATACAGTAATCCCTCGCTATTTTGCAGTTCACCTATCGCGGATTCAGTGCATCGCGGATTTTATTTGGAAAAAATAAATAAATAAATAAAAATAAAAAAAATAAAGATTATTGTGACACCAGGATGTGCCAAAAAATGATAAAATAAAACAGACTTTATCAAGTTGTAAAGATAAACAGAGATGGAGAGTATAATGACCTGTCAGATGTGAAGGGATTATAAAAGATGTGTAATGAATATCCAGCTCTCTGCTGGGTTTTAATATACCTCTGCATTACTTTCATGATGTCTATTCCAATAATTCTGCTTAGATCTTATTATTATTATTATTGGCAACAATAATTTTCCTTTGATGATGATTGTGGAGATTATTATCATCATCATCATTTTTATTATTATTAAGGGCTCATCATTGTTTGTACATCTGTTGGTTTATTTACTTTTAATAACTGTGTAAAGTGCCCCTCCCTAGTTGGCTATGACAAAGAGAGTGTGGGGGATTGGGTAGAATAGAATGTTGGAGAGAGAGAGAGAGAGAGAGAGAGAGAGAGAGAGAGAGAGAGAGAGAGAGAGAGAGAGAGAGAGAGAGAGAGAGAGTAATAATAATAATAATAATAATAATCCTTTATTCCAATGTACATTGGGTATTTAAATAAGATACATATATATTCCAGATAGACATCTGTGGTGTACGATATAGACATACTAAAACAAACAAATCATAAAGATGAGTGTACCATTAAAATTTACAAGTAAAATCTTCCTTTAAGAGCAACTTCTTAAGATTATATTTAAAAGTATACACTGAACCAGCATTTTTTAGTTCTCTGGGAAGCTGATTATATAAATGAGGTCCACGAATGTTTATATCTCTTGAGCCAATATCAGTTTTAGACCTTCGTACTAATAAATCTTCCCCTTGACGGGTAGTTAACCCGGTAACTGAGCTTACTGTAGAAAAATTATACAAGCAATCAGGAATATTGTTTCTTAGTATATTAAAAACAAAGGTACATATATCAAAAACATATTTATCTCTAATCTTTATCCATTCTAGATCTTTTAAAACAGGAGAGATGTGCTCGTATTTTCTTACATTGCCAACAGCCACTCGTGCTGCAAAGTTTTGTAACTTTTGTATTCTTTGTAATTGAGTCTTATTTGTACATCCCCAAACTTTGAGACAGTAATTAATTAAACTCATAGCTAAGGACTGGACAATTATTATACGAGTTGATGTTTCAAATGAGTCTTTTACCCTATTTAGATATATTAGAGTACCCATTACTTTTTTATAAATTTCATCTATATGCATTTCAAAATTCATGTAACGGTCAAAATAGACACCTAGGTTCTTTACCGAGTTCATTGGCTTAATGATATTACCGTTAAAATTTATATGAAGATTGTCATCAACTTCTGATAATAATTGTCTGGATCCGATAAGAATAGATTGGGTTTTAGTTTCATTAAGTAACAGACCATTTTTTAGAAAGTAACGTTTAGCCATATACAAAATTTCTTCTGCTCTACGAATAATATTTTCTAAATCATTAATTTCTCCTTCAATTAAGATTTGAGTATCGTCAGCATATTGAATGACATAACAGTTAGGTAAATATTTTACTAGATCGTTTACATATATTAGAAAAAGTATAGGTCCTAGGATCGATCCCTGAGGGACCCCAAACAATACCTTCTTGCGACTTGAGACTACATCTTTTATTCTGACTGACTGGTAGCGGTTTTTTAAATAGTTCTCGAACCAGCTTGGGTCAATGTTCATTTTTTTGCATTTTTCTAATAGAGTGGTATGGTGTACACTATCAAAAGCTTTAGAAAGATCGAGTAGTAGTAGCAATGATATTTTCTTATTATCTATATTTTTGTATATTTCATCTGATATTTTCAATAAGGCAGTTTCAGTTGATAATTTTGGCCTGAAACCGTGTTGACTTTTTGCAATAAGTTTATTTTTTTCAAGAAACTCACTTAACTGATTTGCAACAATCTTTTCAAGTATCTTTGATAAAATTGGTAGTAAAGAGATTGGTCTATAGTTAGAGACGTCGTCAGGATTTCCATTTTTAAAACCAGGAATTACATGGGGATTTTTCCATAAATCTGGGTAGATATTGGTAACTATGGAAGTATTGATTATTACCGTCAGATAATAAGCTATTACAAATAATGAATCTCTAATAAAACGAAAACAAATTCCATCTGATCCATATGCATTAGAGTCTTTCAGATTTTTTATTACTAAGATTACGAGAGAGAGAGAGAGAGAGAGAGAGAGAGAGAGAGAGAGAGAGAGAGAGAGAGAGAGAGAGAGAGAGAGAGAGAGAGAGAGAGAGAGAGAGAGAGAGAGAGAGAGAGAGAGAGAGAGAGAGAGAGAGAGAGAGAGAGAGAGAGAGAGAGAGAGAGAGAATCTTTAAGTAACTCTTGTTCATTCAACCAAAACTACATTATTTATAGTAAAAATAATGGTTTAATTACAAATTCGTAATAATAATGATGATGATGATGATAATAATAATAATAATAATAATAATGATAATAATAATAATAATAATCTCCCCAATCATCATCAAAGGAAAATTATTGTTGCCAATAATAATAATAATAATAATAATAAGATCTAAGGAGAATTTTTAGAATAGACATCATGAAAGTAATGCAGAGGTATAGTAAACCCAGCAGAGAGCTGGATATTCATTACACATCTTTTATAATCCCTTCACATCTGACAGGTCATTAATACACTCTCAATCTCTGTTTCTCTTTACAGCCTGATAAAGGCCGTTTTATTTTATTATTTTTGGCCTGTCCTGGTGTCATAATCATCTTAAAAAAAAAAAAAAAAAAATTAGGTGTTCCTACTTTGCGGAAATTCACCTATCGCGGCTGGTCCTGGAACCGAACCCCACGCGATAAATGAGGGATTACTGTATATGTGTATATATATATATATATATAAATATATATATATATATATATATATATATATATATATATATATATATATATATATATATATATATATATATATATATATATATATATATATATATATATATATATATATATTGGCATTTATTATCCTACTAGGAATCTACGGCATTACCAAGCCAATTTTCACCAATTTCCCTTCTGAACCTAAATTTATCAAGCTTAAATCCATTACCCATTACGAGTTCTGGTTTGATCATGAATTTTTAAAACTTTATTAATTATCACCCTTGTAATGACCTGTCAGATGTGAAGGGATTATAAAAGATGTGTAATGAATATCCAGCTCTCTGCTGGGTTTTAATATACCTCTGCATTACTTTCATGATGTCTATTACAAAAATTCTCCTTAGATCTTATTATTATTATTATTATTATTTTTAACAATAATTTTCCTTTGATAATGATTGTGGAGATTATTATTATTATTATTATTATTAATATCATTATTATTACGAATTTGTAATTAAACCATTATTTTTACAATAAATAATGTAGTTTTGGTTGAATGAACTTGAGTTAATTAAAGATGTCTCTCTATCTCTCTCTCTCTCCAACATTCTATTCTACCCAGCCCCCTACACTCTCTTTGTCCCAGCCAACTAGGGAGGGGCACTGTACACAGTTATTAAAGTAAATAAACCAACAGATGTACAAACAATGATGAGCCCTTAATAATAATAATAATAATAATAATAATGATAATAATCTCTACAATCATCATCAATGGAAAATTATTGTTGCCAATAATAATAATAATAATAATGATAATAATAATAATAATAATATCTAAGGAGAATTATTGGAATAGACATCATGAAAGTAATGCAGAGGTATATTAAAACCAAGCAGAGAGCTGAATATTCATTACACATCTTTTATAATCAATTCCTTCACATCTGACAGGTCATTACACTCTCCATCTCTGTTTCTCTTTACAGCCTGATAAAGGCCGTTTTATTTTATCATTTCTTGGCCCATCCTGGTGTCACAGTGATCTTTAAAAAAAATAATAATAATAAATAAATAAATAAATTAAAAATAAAATAATAATAATAATAAAATAATAATAATAATAATAATAATAATAATTGGCCTAAAAAATCCGCAATACAGTGAATACGCTATAGGTGAACCGCGATAGAGCGGGGGATTACTGTATACCAATAATAATATAATATAAATGAGATGATTAAAATAAGAATAATATGAAACTGACGATCATTGAGAAAACTTTTGACAGATTTCAAGTCTTTTTATAAATATTTATCTCGGTCTCTAACAAATCAGGCAGAAAATACAGACATACTTTTACTGTGTTAAATAAGTGTTTGATGACTGACATTATAACTTGTGATAAATCCTGAATACTTTGCATTGTACTTAAGTACCTAAAACTTACACATATACTTAGGCTATGGGCACAATCTTCCTTGTAAACGGGGTGAGAAAGTCAAAGAACATAGTTTCACAGAAGCTACTATACAACGATCACTCCCCTTAGCTTCTTGGGATTAAAAGCCAGCTACAATTCCCCTCCACCCTGCTTGGATCACCTACAGGATAAATGGGCTAGTTTTACTAATACTGGCAGTGTCTTTCCATTAACCTAGTGCCATATTTCACTTATTAAAACAGGGGTGATTACTACCATCACAAAAAAATTGAGGCAGTAAGTCATGATGTTACAGCCACTCAGAATCTACTTGTCCCCAAAACCAAATTTTTTAGAACAGCATATTTCATAGACAAGTCCCGTGTTTGTCTCAAATATACACTGAGAAGGGCAGTTTTCTTTGTCCGTCCAGGTCTCACACTCTTGAAAAAAAAAACTATAAATTATGCAATATTACACATATACATAGCAATATACTTATCAAAACAACTCACTAACTTCATTAAGCTATTGAGTTTAGCACTGTTGGATCTTTTTGTTAACATCTGTCATACTAAGGTAAGCTGGATCTGGAGTGGCACTGTCTTCCGCATAGGTCCACCCTCTAGAGCTACAACTTAGAAGAGAAGCAATAAAAGAGGCCAAACCATCACAACAAACTCCTGCCCTTCATAAGGCAAAAGAACCTAGGAGAAGCTTTGGTCACCCGGGGTAATTACCTCCTTGTTCAACAAACCACATACACACTAACAAATTTATCTATACCAAGAAGCCCAAGATCGGCAGTGGCCTTCCTTAGGATCGGGGCTGTTCAGCCAGGTAGCTTAGGGAACAACAACAACTGAGCTGAACTGATCTCAGATTTGGTTGTGAAATCTGCTTTACATAATTCTGATTTCAACATAAAGGGGGAGTGGATGTACAAATGTACCTAGATATCAAAGAAAATTTGCTTCGCGTAAAGCTTAGTCACTTATCCCTAGGGTCAATGATGTGTTCTTGGCATTCCAATGGGGTCAACGAATTGACCTCTCATCTACCAGCACAATCTAAAATTGTCAAAAGGCACTTGAGTTAGCTTGACATACAACAAATAGGGCTACGGCAAAGTATTTCTACCATGGTCTAGTAGAATAATGCATCCTCCTTAACAACTTGGGTCTCATGTCAGGAGATCCTTGCCCACTTATCCTGTGAGTGATCCAAGCATGGGGGTGGGGTAGTTGTTGCACCCCTTGATCCCCAAAGAGCTGAGAGGAGTGATCAATGAATATTACCTTCTGATGAAATCATGTGCTTTAAGTCAGCCACCCCCTTTACAATGGGGATTGAAGCCGTTGTGCATGTATATAAGCTCTAACAAGTCATTGCTATTTCTCTATCATCACAACATTAAGCAGCTTCCATAAACATTTACTTCATCCTTTGCTCCATCTTTACAAGCCATTACACTCTCCATCTCTGTTTCTCTTTACTTTATGTATTCTTCATGTTCAGGCCCGATGAGGGCTGCTTTATTTTATTATTTTTTGGCCCGACCTGGTGTAACAATCATTATATATATATATATATATATATATATATATATATATATATATATATATATATATATATATATATATATATATATATATATATATATATATATATATATATATATAATATAATATATATATATAATATATAAATATAATATATATATATATATATATATATATATATATATATATATATATATATATATATATATATATATATATATATATATATATATATATATATATACAGCATAAGCATATTACTTCATGAAAATTTACTTCAATTATGATACTGGAGCATGTGAAGGTAATTATTTACTTTTTACCCTTCATATAATGAATTTGTTATGTACTATATACAGTATTTGCATTCATTTTCAGCTGATGTTTCTGCTGCAGGCACTTGTGTAGCGAGTTGCCTTTTTATTGTCTCTCTTATTATTGTCTTTCTACTACTAATGACCAGCCTGATCTTTAACATATTTATATATGTCAAACTACCTAAAAGTGTAAAGGTAAGACATGAATAACAAAATATGTAATTACTTTGATTTCTATCTGGCTTAAACAATTCCATAAATTAATTTGACTATAAAAGGAAAACTAATTCTCGACATGGTCAGGGAATATCCTGTTCCGTTTCTAATACTGTAACTCATTCCTAATGGTGGTATATACCATTGGACATTATCTTAATGATGGTAGATACTATAGGACATTATTCTCTTGAGCATTTGAGCAAATGGCTACAATCACTATCCATTTCAAGCTCTTTTGGTTGAAGTAAATTTGATAATCAGCTGTAAGATCTACACTGGTTTTCTGGGTTTTAAATACAAGGTTGCTATATAATATATATTCTAACTTTGCACTAGCTGTCATAAAGCATGAAAAGTAGAATGTATAATTATAAATAGTATGAAGCTATCACAGCATTCAGTTTACCATCAAAATTAGGCTATTCATTTTCACAAGATAAAAAATTTACAAAATTTAATATGAATTAACCAATCCAATTTTTTTTTTTTAAGTTTTAGTGTCACTTGACATTAAAGTAGGCACTGATACAAAAACTTCAAGAGTGTGCAATGACTCATTACTTTAAAAGTGCAAAATAGCTTATTACTTTATCACTGCAAACGCAATTTAAGGAACGTTGGCAACCCAAGCAGTATGCTTGGGTCACCAAGCATACATATGTATGTATATGCACATGTGTGTCTCTCTGATGGTATATATATATATATATAGCCCTGTGGGGCGGGCACAATATCAAAGAATAGCCTCACCGTATTCCCTGCGTGTCGTAAAAGGCGACTAAAAGTGGACGGGGCGGGGGAACTGGGAATCCCCCCCCTTGTACCAACCTCCTGTGAGATGTCAAAGAAGAAGGGGATTAGAGGGGAGAATAACTTCTCCCCAAACTGTTCTCCTTTTTTGATGTCGGCTACCCCCCAATTAAAGGGGGAAACAGCCAAGGTATATATATATATATATATAAATATATATATATATATATATATATATATATATATATATATATATATATATATATATATATATATATATATATATTATATATATATATATATATATATATATATATATATATATATATATATATATATATATATATCAACACATTAAAATATAGATATCAAAACTTTTAAGTACCAAAATGACCAATATTTTGGATTTTTCATGAACATTTTTGAAACATATGAACTGCTCATTAAGCAGAAACATTTGAAAATTTTAACTAAGTCTGTCTGATTATTACAATAGCAGAAGTTGTTCGCCAATTTCTGAAGAAATCAGACGATATTAATATCTTTTTGTGTATTTTAGAAAAGAATGAAATTTTGAATAATTATATTATGTTTCAGGAAACCCTGTTTCCATTCATGGTCTCTGATGACACCATAAAAAATTATGCAACAGTTCACAATAGTGCCTTACAGGCATTACCAGCTGAGACAGAAGCTGAATTTACACCACCTATGACATCAGATAGATCAGTAGCTGGTCCTTCTAGAATCCATGCACAAGTGACTATGCAGAAGTCCAATGCATCATCAACTGTATCTGAGCTGCGATTCAAGCTACATGGCAGCTACTCTAAAACACCAATGCCTGACCAATATAAAGATGAAGATGACGATAACTACATTACTCCTATTAATGCTGTTATTCCGAAGAAAGAAAATGTCATCAAAGGTAATGTTACCATAAACACTCAAACACAAGGAAGCAGCTTTTCCATGCCAATGCATGACCACAAGGCATATGAAGATGAAAACTACATTGGAATTCCAGATGTTGCTAGTATGAAGAACAAGAACTTCATCAAAGGTGATGTTACAGCAAAGATGCAAAATACAAAAGGTACAGAGGTATATAACTTAGGTTTAAATCAATCAAACAGCTATCAAAACATTCATGCAATGTCAACCAACACTAGAGACACTGAAGATGATTCGCCTATATATATGAACTTGAATGTGAATCAGAAAGGCAATAGTGAAGAGGACCAAATTTATGCGAACCTAATATAGAATCATTTAGTGACAAAAATTGTACATTGTCTTTGTTTTACCTAACAGTGCTGCAAAAATATATATTACTCCTATTTAGCAGACTGCATACATCAAAAACCATGACATGATTTACCCATTTTTGCCTGTGGACTGAATAATGGGTTTTATTGATACTAATTACTGGCTAAAGGATTCTCACTTCAATTTAATGAACTAATAGGAGGGACCTTGGTCCTGTAAATCCGATTATCCATTGTTTCCGAATTGGGGTCTGTAGTAGCAAAAATTACATCATGAATAGAAGTGGCATAATACTTTTAATCAAACACTACAGCTAGTACAACATCCAATGTGACAATGTAACGTACCTTTCAACTGTAAAGTCAACATTTTTAATTTTGTGTGTGAGCAAGAGAGAGAGAGATTGATTCAGTTATCCTTAAGTTTACCTGTTATTAATCTTCTATAATATGTTCTTTATAGAAAATGTTATATATGGGGGCTATATTATTATTATAATTATTATTATTAAACATGTGAGGCACAAAGAATACATTAGCCTGAAGCACTTTTCATTTCTCATTCTCTCTCTCACACACAATTATTATTTATATTATTATTATCATTATTTTTATTACTATTGTTGTGATACGCTGAGCTGATGATAGCCCAAAGAAATTTTCATATCTCTCGCGGTCTGTCTATCTCTCTTTCTTGAAGCAGTGGTAGTTTTAACAACCTGTGGCCCTGTGGACTAAGCTGTGGGGTTCTAGTCTAGAATTCCCAGATCCGATTACCAACAAGAAAGGAGCTTACTTAATGACATTTAAATATGCATAATTGCATTGCATTTGTTCTATCATCTAAAGATCATAATAAAAATAAAGTCATATATACACATTTTCTATGAAGACTGCATTAAAGGAAACCATTAATGGGTATACTTAAGGATAACAGAAACTTTTTTTCTCTTTCACACACTCACAAAAATAAAACTGCTAAATTTATTAAATTAGCAGTGTACAAGTATTTAACATAGTTACATTGGATGTTGTGGTTGAATAAAAAATTGTCTCTTGGTTTCATAATGTAACTGTTGCTACTACAGTCCCCAATTCGAAAACAATGGAAAATCAGATTTGGCGGACCGAGGTACCCCACTGTCAATCTTTTGAATCAAGGGTTGAGTGTGATTTTTTAAGTATAATAATGATAAAGATGATGATTATTATTATTATTATTATTATAAAAAGCATAGAGTATTATTATTATAACTATTACTGTAATGTTCTTCTAATTATTATTGTAAGTATAGCAAAAATAATTGTGATAAAAATAATATTGTATTATTATTATAATTATACTATAATATTATCATTTATATTTTTCTATTATTCTAATACTGTGCTTTACTATTATTATTACTATTAAAAATAACAATAATGATGATAATAACCATATAGTTACTATGGGGAAAATTTTTAATGATGATTGTGAGGACTATATAACATAGGTTAATTATTTTATCAATTGGTGTAAGATTAATTTTTTGGAACTAAATGTAAAGAAGACAAAAGAAATGTTAATTGATTTCAGAACAAAAAAACAAGTAATACCAGACCAAATTGTAATAAATCAGGAATGTGTTGAGAGAGTTAGTAATTATAAGTACCTGGGATATGTGATAGATAATCAACTAAAAGGAAAGAAAAATACTGACTTGGTGTTAAAAAAATTTAATCAACGGCTTCATTTTATGGATATGCTAAATAATGTACACATAAGTAGGAAGTTAATTAGCTTGTTCTAGAAGTCCATTATTGAATCTGTAATTAATTTCTCATTAACCACCTGGTATGGAAAATTGACATGTAAAGACAAAAATAGGCTTTTAATAATTGTTAGAGAGAGAAGGAAATTAGGGCAGTTACTTAACCACTAGACTTTGTATCAGGAAGGAGTAATAAAACAAGTAGAAAAGATCATGCAGGATCGAACCCATCCACTGCACAACTGTTACACTTTTTTAAGGTCTGGAAGAAGGCTAGCATTGCCGGCACAGCGTACAAATAAATATAAAAAATCCTTCATTCCAAAGAGTATTTTACTTTTTAACAATTTAAAAGTGGTACATATGAGATAAGCCATTACATCACTGTGATGGATCGGTTTTTAAGGTAATGGATATCTTAATGTAGCATTATGGGCGTATGAATAATGTGTGTGATTACCTAATTGATTACCTAATTGTGCTTACGGGAAAGAGCCCAAAGCTCGTATCTTCCCGTCTCCTCATCGGTTCCATTTTATACTTAGTCATACTTATCATACCTGTCCTTAAAACTATGGATTGAGATAGCATTAACTACCTCCTCGCTTAGCCAATTCCAATTATCAACTACTCTTACACTGAAAAAGTATTTCCTTACATCCTGCAAAGAAGTTTTCTTACCAAGCTTCAAACTATGACCTCTAGTTCTAGAGCCAGCCATATCGAAATATCGATCCCTATCCACTCTATCATAACCATGAAGGAATTTAAAGACTGTCACCATATCCCCCCTTACTCTTCTAGCTTCGAGTGATGGTAAGTCTAATTCCCTCAGCCTCTCATCATAACTGAGATTGCGTATTTCTGGCACCAGTTTCGTGGCATGTCTTTGAACTTTTTCAAGCTTAGCTATGTGCTTTTTCAAGTGCGGATTCCAAAAGGGGGCTGCATATTCGAGTTTTGGCCTCACATAGGTTACATAAATATTTCTGAACATTTCCTTGTCCATGTGCCTGAAGGCTACCCTTACATTTGATAAGAATGCATATGCTGCCCTTACTATGCCATTTATATGTATTTCTGGAGACAAATCTGCCAGTATGTTTACTCCTAGATCTCTCTCATTTTCTGTCTCTTGAAGTTGTACTCCAGCCACCGAGTAGTCAAGCTTGGGCCTTCTTGCACTTGTACCCATTCTCATTACCTTACATTTTGAAGTATTGAATTTCATTAGCCACTTTTCTGACCACTCATGCAGATTATTTAGATCCTCCTGAAGTTCTCTACCATTGTTCTCGTTTTTTACTTTCTTCACAATCTTTGCATCATCTGCAAACATATTCATGAATGAATTTACACTCTGGTAGGTCATTTACATATACAAGGAACAAAAGAGGCCCTAAAACTGAACCCTGTGGAACTCCACTACTAACTCTTCTCCAGACACTGAGTGTCTGGAGTGTCTTACTCTAACCCTCTGTTCCCTTCCTTCTAAGTAAGTTTTTATCCATTCCAAAACATTTCCACCTATTCTAGCCATTGAGTGCAGCTTCCTAATAAGTCTCCCATGTGGAACAGTGTCAAACGCTTTCTGGAAGTCTAGGAATATGCAATCTGCCCAGCCCTCTCTTTCCTGTAAGATTTGGCTTACCTCATCATAAAATTCTAATAAGTTTGTTACTGTTGATCTACCTTCTCTGAAGCCATGTTGCCTCACTGACAAAAAGTTGAAGGATTCCAAGTGAAGAGAGATATGTTTCCTTAGTAGTTTCTCCATAACTTTGCCATCTATGCTGGTCAAGGAAACTGGTCTATAGTTCAGAGCCGTATCCCTCCTTCCCTTTTTGAAGATAGGTATCACATTTGCTTGTTTCCAGCATCTTGGAATCTCCCCCGACTCCAGTGACTCCTTAAATATGATACTTAGTGCCACTGATATTGTGTTTGCGCATTTCTTAAGCACATGAGGGGATATGTCATCATGTTTGTATATTGGTGTGTGTGTAATTGGGTAGGTATGTCGATATGTATACGTAAATGTGTATATGTATGTACATGTATGTAGCCTATATGTTTGTGTGGGCCATGTTTTTATACCATCTTATATTATCTTTATCTTGATTGTAGTAGGGGGTTCAGTGCCACAAAGAATTTCATTCTGTATACTTAGTGTACTGCAATTTGACAATAAAGTTATCTATCTATCTATCTATTGTACAGTATTATTATCATAAACAGGTATATATTTTCTCGTAATAAGATTTTGAGGCCAAACCTGAGTGTTTCCCTCAAGAATCTATATCAACAAGGTGCAGTGAGTAGGATAGTGAACATAATACAATGAGTAGGATAGTGAACATGGCACAGTAAATAGGATAGTGAGCATGGTGCAATGAGTTTTGCAAGTTCTGTGTGTTTTATAGTTTAAGCTGAGAGACAAACTTTGTATACTCACCCTACTCAAATTATATGAACATGGTGTAGTGAGTATTGCAGAACATTTTTCAGGTTCTATGTGCCTTATAAGAGACGAACTTTGTGTATCAGACTTATCTGGGTTATTGGACCACCTCCCGCAATGCTTCGCTTTTGGATTAATGTGCAGTAAAAGACAAATTAGAGTAGTGTATATTCTTCAACGAGTGTGGTATTGTGAGTCCGTACAGTGCATACCCCCCCCCCATGATGTTTTGAGGCTTTTTTGCATACGTATTGCCATGGGAAGGCCGTTTCTCCTCCTCATTATGGAGTTGTCATGCGCATCCTTCCTCTCCAATGTCTGCCTAAGCATCTCCACCTGGGCTGCCTGCATGCACCTTACTCACGCATTGTTCACTCATTTTTAATACATTTTACCCAGGAACCCGTTTTACATTCCTGAATTTTACTCACTCTGAGACGTACCTGCATCTTTCTGCTGCACAATGGCAGATTTTTCTTCTTCTCCCCCTTCCTGAGACTTTCCACATGCCCTGGACGAACTGTGCGGCTTCCTCACCGCTCCTCATGAAGAATATGAGGCAGAGATTGCCGCATAATCCCTCCAACAGCCACTAACTCCTAACGTTATGGCCACACAGGATAACAGAGGTGATATCCTTCTACTGCGGAAGTTTCTACAAAAGTGTGAGCAACGCCGACTTTACCAGGACGAGCTTTGTAGGAAAGTTGACGACTTACGATGCTGGGAGGAAAATGCAAGATTTATGGCAATCCTACAGACAATGTCATACATGTGGAGTGGCACAGCTATGCCGCCCACACAAGCTGTACTTAACCAAGCTGCAACCCTGATGGATTCATCTGTTACTGCCAGTTCCCAGGATACACCAGTACCTCCTGCAACTTACATCCCTCTTGTTCATCCGTATGCCACACCTGCTTTCATGGCTACGTCCACATCCGCTCCTCCTCCTCCTTCAAGCAAACCAGTGCCACAAAGCCCACCCACTCTGCAAGCTGATGACACGTTTCAAGTTTTTCGCCAGTGATGTCGGAGGTGGCACGACTCTGCTGTCATGATAGTCCTTCAGCAAATGTCAATAGAGAAACAGCTCATACAGCATTGCATGTGCATCTCCCTTGGCTTACAAGCAGTTCTGGAGCACACACTTGGCATTCCTCCAGACACTTCTCTCACCGTTGACGAAGTACTCAACTGTTTGCAAGATCACTTTAAGAATCTCAGAAACGAAGCCATTCAATGTTGTGATCTATTCTGCTGCAAACAAGCTGACGGTGAGTCTTTCAGTGACTTTTATGTCCGACTCAAATACCTGGCTGAAGAGGTAGACCTGTGTTCCAACTATCTCATTACGTGTGCTGAAACACAGTTGAAGATAGCGATCCTAATGGGAGTTTGAGATCAGGATCTTGTACAATGTCTTATCTTTCTCGACACAGTCGCATCCCTCCACACATCTGTCATGTGCTGTAGGTCATTTGATGCTGCTTGTACAGTTGCTTCAGCAATTCACACCTCGCCAGTTCAACTTCATACCATTTCTGCATACAAGAAGGAACAACGATGGCAGAAGACGGCCTCCTCTCAAGAGATTCCACCGAGTGACTCTCCCTCCAGTTATTCATACCAGTCCTGCAACCACAGACATGGCCCAGGAAGATTCCCTGCTGTAAACGGCACCTGTACTAACTGTGGCCGTATGAGTCACTGGGCCAGGACCCCTAGATGCCCAGCCAAAGATGTGCAATGCCACTATTGCAACAAGACTGGCCACTACAACAGATATTGCAAGAAAATGGACAAGGGTCAAGACAGTTCTTCAGGCCCCAATAAAGATTCCCCTTCTCACCGCAAGGAACACGGCAACTGTCGTCACGTATGAAGCATCGTTACATGCAATGTCATCACCACAGTGCACGAGTCATCACCTTCTCCGGAAACCGACAGGACCCTTCAGCAGCACAGCCAACAACAGGAATCCCTCCTCTCTGACAATCACCCTACAAGGGCTTTTGAGTCGGTCTCCACTTCCAAATTGCAGGGAAACCATTCCTGGTAAGTGCGGACAGACTGTCAGGCTTGCCTGTGGTTGTAACCTGCAGACTCGACATGATAACTTCAAGAGTTGTCAGGATGTTTTGCCGATACAGTCACCTCTCATATTAACGTGAGGATAGGTTCTCTAAAGACTCACGTAATTCAAATAGTCTATTTCCATAAGGAATAATGTTAATATATATAGATACGTTTCACAAGCATGTATAAACCACTATACCAAAGAAAAAAGATAAGTAAAACACATTTTACAAGTACATAACCATGCTGAAATATGTAAGTAAGCTAAAAATAAACAAGTACAGTATTAAGGATATACAGATAAACAAAAAAATAATCACATTAAATCACTCTATATACAGTGGACAACAGGTGTGCGGTGGCGGAGATCACAGTGCTAAGTCATATTGACTTTCTGACTAGAGTATTCAGAGAAAAATGGACCTAATGACCACTAACCAGAGTTTGTGCCTTTGTTTGCAGTGTGGTCAGTCAGTACCCTCTACAAAATGGGATTTTCATCCTTATTGGAGTGATTTTTCACATAAGTCCTTGTTGTACAAGTACAACAATGATTTATGACTCTCTCTATTTATTTATTTGGTTGCTTGTTTAATTGTTTTATTTATTTACCAATCTACCTATCTATATATATATATATAAATATATATATATATATATATATATATATATATATATATATATATATATATATATATATATATATATATATATATATATATATATATATATATATATATATATATATATATATATATATATATATATATATATATATATATATATATATATATATATATATATATATATATATATATATATATATATATATATATATATATATATATATATATATATATATATATATATATATATATATATCCAATTAAGCACATTACATATGTGAAAACATGAATCATTTTTTACCCCAACCGGGACTCGAACCTAGGACTTACAATTACTAAGTCAAGACGCTACCAACTACACACCACAGAAGGTATAAAAGGAATCTAACCTTATAGCTTATATCTGCTATACTTAGGAATGAACGCATTCTATCTGAATGCCACTATGTTCATATTACAGACTCCCCAACCTCACTCGTGGCTTCATGTTAGCATTAAATTCAATTGTATAGCCCGAATGAGATTAGGAATTGAATTAAATGCTAAAATGAAGCCACGAGTGAGGTTGGGGAATCTGTAATATGAACATAGTGGCATTCAGATAAAATGCGTTCATTCCTAAGTATAGCAGATATAAGCTATAAGGTTGGATTCCTTTTATACCTTCTGTGGTGTGTAGTTGGTAGTGCCTTGACTTAGTAATTTTAAGTCCTAGGTTCGAGTCCCGGTCGGGGTAAAAAAAAATGATTCATATATATATATATATATATATATATATAGAGAGAGAGAGAGAGAGAGAGAGAGAGAGAGAGAGAGAGAGAGAGAGAGAGAGAGAGAGAGAGAGAGAGAGAGAGAGAGAGAGAGAGAGAGAGAGAGAGAGAGAGAGAGAGAGAGAGAGAGAGAGAGAGAGAGAGAGAGAGAGAGAGAGTCATAAATCATTGTTGTACTAGTACAACAATGACATATGTGGAAAATCACTCCGATAAGGGTGAATATCCCATTTTGTAGAGGGCACTGACCAACCACACTGCAAAAAAAGGCACAAGCTCTGGTTAGTGGTCATTTAGTCCAATTTTCTTCCACTCATCAAGTCGTATTTTCTCGCTGGCGTTAAACGTGTATTTCAAATTTTTTTACTATTATTATGTAGGCGCACTAATCTAAATTCGCTTAGTTTAAACTCGCGTAAATCACGAGGTGACTGTACTTCCAAAAGGTTAGTGTTCCCCTCCTCAGAACCAATGGAGGCCCATCATTTAATAGCACTGACTTCTGGAACTTCTTGGAACATTGGGGCATTTACCATGTAATGTTCTTGCCTCACTATCCCCAATCAAATAGACATGTCGAGGAGGCAGTCAAGTCTGTAAAGCAAATCATTTTGAAGACAGCACCCAATGGAAATAGCAACTGCGAGGACTTCGACAGAGGTCTCCTGGAGCTACGCAACACCCCTACATATGCAGGTCGATATCTTGCCCAGGTGCTATATGGCTGCCCCTTCCGCTCCAGTATCCTGGCCCACCCAGAGTCCATGGAATGGCAAGCCGGATATGAGGACTGCGTAACCGCCAAGCTGCCACCCATACTGAACAGGTCCAGGGAGTACGAGGTACTTCTTCCCACCGGACGAGTCTGGTGGCGGAATCATTGACAGCTACATCCAGTGCCCTTTCCTAGTGTTGACCCTATCCCCCATGTCCTGTGGCCCCTTGCTCGGCATTGAAAAGTCCTGTAAATAATCCCCCCGCTGTCCCATGTTCTTCACCTCGAATCATGGAAAAGTGAGTCCGCTCATAATGGTACTATAAGCGTGAGGGGTGGGTGGGAGGTAAGGATATTTGAACATTAAGTCGTCCTTTAACAAGGTGGTTGGCCAATTACATACATTTTACTGATAGCTGACGACCAATTCGGCTGTTAGATCCTAAGAACGGGATATAGTATTGTGAATAAGCCAGTTAGTGAACTGGGTAGTTTGTGGAGAACAGCAATAATAAGTTCTCTTCACGAGTAATAAAACACTATATATTCAATTGCATATCAGCCTCGGACCCTGCTAGTTGTGCATAAGCCTTAGACCCTGTTAATCGTGTATCAGCCTCTTGGATTATCGGTCACGCAAGTCTAGCGCCTCTCCCGTTTGCCCAGATGTTTAGTCATTTGTAAATCTACAGTGATCCCTTGTTTGTTGCGGGGGTTAGGTTCCGGGACCGACAGCGATAGATGAATTTCAGCGAAGTAGGATCACCCTATATGTACATAGGTATTTTACATTAATTTTACTATTTACTGTATAAACCCTCCCTGTACTGTTAACAAACCACCCTTTACTTCATAAATAACAGCATGCAAGCTTAAATTTATATGAAAAAGATAGGCAAACTTACTGTGAATGAGGTGGTAATGACATGACATACTCATGTATATAGGTATTTATAATTATTTTTACGTTTACTGTATAAACCCTCCCTGCACTGTTAAAAAACCACCCTTTACTTTATAAATAACAGCATGCAACGTAAATTTATATGAACGTGATAGGTAAACTTACTGTGAATGAGGTGGTAATGACATGACATACTCATATACATAGGTATTTTACAATTATTTTTACGTTTACTGTATAAACCCTCCCCTGCGGCTGACATCCGCAAACCTTCTTCCTTCTTTCAGCATATCTAACAGTTTCACCTTATCTGTTATGATTAACATCTTCCTTTGCCGCTTAGGCTCACTACCAGAAGCATTAGAAGATGAAGGACGTTTGGGAGGCATTGCAAAGGTTGAAATACGTGAGTAAAAAAAAATCACAAGCACAACACGAATGGTGCACATGTGAGTTAGATGAACGAGTGAGGCGAGACAATGGAAGATGGTGGGAGACCCAAGCTTCAATCAAAAAGCCAATCAGACCCCATGATACAGAACATGCAGAAAAACAATTATGTGATTCGTCGTCTCCCATCCTTTCATCCAATAGAATTCCATGAACTATCTCACTTTGGTGCGAGCCTTTGCGTTTTCCAAGATGCCAATACACTGTACGCTTATCGGACAGTATTTCACATGGTGCAATACTGTGAGTTATATGTTTAAATTTATGTTTTTTACTAATTTTTAGTTTTTTTATTTTTAGGTTAGCAAATACTTGTTTTATCAATAAAATAATGAAAGTTTCAATATGTACTAGCTCACGTAGGTGCGACCCTTTTCGTTTTCCAAAACGCTGATACCAGTATCGTATTTTACATGGTGCAATACTGTTAGTATTTATGTTTTTTACTATTTTTTACTGTTTTATTATTCTTAGGTTAAGAAATAAATTTTTTTTATCAATAAAATCATGAAACTACTGGAAATTTTAATATATGCTAGCTCACGTAGGTGCGACCCTTTGCGTTTTCCGAAACGCTGATACCGGTATCGTACTTTCTATGGTGCAAAGTTACATGTTCAAATTTGTTTTTTTACTATTTCTTACTGTTTTATTAGTCTTAGGATGGGAAATATATTTTTTTTATCAATAAAATAATGAAAAAAAAAAAATTTTCAATAAAATAATGAATATACTGAAATTTTTTTTCTTAAAATTTTAATATTTTCGCATATACCCAGAAAAAAAATCACCAAAAAAATAAAAACCCACGATACAGTGAATCCGCGATAGGTGAACCGAGATATAGCGAGGGATTACTGTATATATATAG
Organism: Halocaridina rubra; assembly: GCA_037179515.1. Taxonomy (NCBI): domain Eukaryota; kingdom Metazoa; phylum Arthropoda; class Malacostraca; order Decapoda; family Atyidae; genus Halocaridina; species Halocaridina rubra. The sequence goes on along the minus strand of JAXCGZ010001933.1, from coordinate 121,238 downwards.
TCTCTTTACAATATACATGTATATATTTTCTCGTAACAGCCTTAAGGCCAGAACCGTGTGTTTCTCTTAAGAACCTATATCAATATGGCGCAGTGAGTAGGATAGTGAATATCACCTATTACCATTGCAATGAGGACTTCATGTTGAAGATAGTATCCAGTGAAGAAACCTGTACCTCCAAAGGAGTGGAATCTCTTAATGCAATTCTTCAAAGTTGATATCTGGAACATGCTGTCTTCAAGCCTTGTGTAAAATATAGATTCTTCTCTGATGCTCAATTATGATATAAAAATTCCAGAGTTAACTTCCCTATCAACATATTTTTTCTAAACTTTGGAAGAGCACCAAGGCCAAGCAAAAATAAAACAATCTTTGATGAGGACAGTCCCCTGGAAAAAGATATCTGGAACTTTCTGGAACTGGAAATTCTTGGTTCTCGTCTTTTTGCATGTGATTTGTTTCATAACCAGATGATGAAGGATACCCAAAAGCTCATTAACTTCACCTAATACCAATGCAATGAGGACTCCATGTTGAAGATAGTATCAAACCTGTACCTCCATGGGAGTGGAATCTCTCAATGCAATTCTTCAAAGTTGATATCTGGAACATGCTGTATAAAATATAGATTCTTCTCTGATGCTCAACTATATATATATATATATATATATATATATATATATATATATATATATATATATATATATATATATATATATATATATATATATATATATATATATATATATATACACAGTGATCCCCCGCTGGATCACGTTTCTTGGTTCGCGTTTTCACTGTACCACGTTTTTTTGGGGGGCAAATTAATATTTTATTTTTTAGGGTATATGCAAAAATATTAAAATATTAAAAAAATAAAAAATTCTCAGTATTTTCATTTTTTTATTGAAAAAAACATATTTCATTATCTAATTGATAAAAAATTTTTATTTCCCAGCCAACGAATAATAAAACAGTAAAAAATAGTAAAAAACATAAATTTAGATATACGTACGTACAGTATAACTCACAGTATTGCATCATGCGTAATAGTGTCCGATAGCGTACAATGTATTGGGGTCACAGCTACGTGAGCTAGCATATATATTTATATTTCAAGTAGTTTCATGATTTTATCGATAAAAAAACGTATTTCTTAGACTAAGAATAATAAAAAAGCAAAAAATTGTAAAAAACATAAATACTAACAGTATTGCAACATGTAAAATACGATACCG
>JAXCGZ010001933.1:102500-115000 GCA_037179515.1 Halocaridina rubra | reverse complement strand
ACGACAACATTGTCAACTACATGTTGGAGCTCAATGAAAAAACTTCAAGCTGCCTTGTTTTTGGACTTGAGATTACGAAGACAAAAATCTACCAACTGTTTTGCAGACAATTTCAATTCCTAGGGATGCATTGTCCTTAATGATATAGACTCCTATCATACTGAAGCAATTACACATCCCTGCATTACACTAGACCTTACTTGCAATGGTTCAAAGTCGCTGTTGCTAGCCATGTCTGCAGCAATTATACCATCATGTAGGAGTTTCAGGATTTGAATGCACTTTTCATGACATCCATAGTTGGAGATAATTTCCCATAAGGTCTCTTGTTACTAAATAAAAAGGGTTTGGTGTTGTTAATGAATGCCATATATAGAGACTGAAGCTGTTCACAAAATTTTTCTTATCACCGACGATTTTGTTATCTCGTCATTTGTTCCATCTGATTGTCAAAAACTATCTTGTCTTGCAAAGGGATCTCTCTGACAGTGGTTATCTACACAGTATAAAGTTAGGTAAAGTATATATACCGTGTTTATTCTAGTATTAGAGCTATATGTAGTGTTAATGCCTTTGTCTTTCCGTAACAATACAGCAGGTCCTTGGTGTACTATGTTTTGTGGTTACACCGCATCTCCCGTTAATTATACTTTGCTTCTTTTTAATAATTTTGGCATGTATTATGTGTCCCAAGCGTAAAGCAGATTCTTCTTATGGCAGTGCTTTGAAGAAAAGGAAAGCCATCACAATGGCAGTCAAATTAGAGATAGTGAAATGCAGGGCAAGGTGAGAAGATTTACTAGTGCATTAGCATAGGTGCTTCTTTAGGCGTGTTCAGACTTACCAAAATCGGGTTACATCATGTTTCAGGAACAGACCTCTGATGTAAGTTAAGGACCCCTGTAGATCTGCTGGTTCACTTATTTACATGTAAAAATATTTTTTATGCCTGTAGGATATCCCCCCTTGATTTGTAAATTTATGAGATCCAGATATTAATATTATGGATCAATTGTCCTCATCAAGAGGTAAAGTGAAGTATGGGAACACACTCTCAGCGGTATTAATAGGGTTAAATATAAACTTTCCAATGAGCATCCACATATATTGCATATTGCAATACGTTTTATTCTTCTATGCTGCATTTCTTTCACAAACTGGCCTAGTGACGAAAATATTTGTTTCTATCATATGCAAGCTGGCAAGGGGATTATGGGCAATTTTGTACCATGTATCATACTCTGCTCAATAATCACCGTAATATTCTCATAAGGCAGTCAGATTCATTAATGATCCTTCTCTTACTTCTAACCTGGATTCTCTCTCTCTTCGCCGTAAGGTATCTTCCCTTTCGCTTTTCTATCGCTACTACTTCCATTGCTGCTCTGATGAGTTGGCGAGTTGCATCCCTCCCCCACTGCCGAAGCCGCGTAACACTCGCCAAGCGGCCTCATCTCACAGGTACTGTGTGGAGATTTGTAGCTCGCGGATTGATCGGTGCAGCGACTGCTTCTTCCCATCTACCTAAAGACTCTGGAACTCTCTTCCTCCTTCTGTTTTTCCTCATTATTATGACCTTTCATCCTTCAAAAGCAGATCTATCGTCATCTCAGAGCCTAGTGCTCCATATCTCTGGGTCCTCTGTACTTTGACTATTTTTTCTGTCTGTCGTTTTTCTTTGTGTGACGTTGCCACATCTCTGCCTTGTCCGTAACCTTTTTCTTTTCCTTCATCTTGGTATTTTTTCGGGCCCGGGCCTTTATTGATGAGGGCAGTTGCTGCCCCTCCCGGTGTCACACTCATTAAAAATATATATATATATATATATATATATATATATATATATATATATATATATATATATATATATATATATATATATATATATATATATATATATATACACAGTATATATATACTGTATATTAATAAAATTGAGTCTCATCTCCATCTCACAAACAATAGGTTAGAAGTAGTATTATTACAATGTATAGTTAGAAAGCAATAGTATAACAAGGAATATAAGCCCAGACATGGACATAGGGGGACTGTGACTATTACTGCAAAATATCCATTTTCTTTTCTCATAAGTCACCGAATCTCTCAGCTCCTCCTGTCAGGTGTTGCCATAATGGATCAATCGTCTCCAAATCCTTTCATCCACTGTATATTCCTCCGTCATACCATGCACCCTTGTGTCCTCCCTCACTATATCCATAAACTCCTTGGCCTACTTCTTCCCTTTCTGCCCGGCAGCTCCAACCTCAGCAGCCTTCTCTCAACATACTCCTCATTCCTCCTCAGCACAAAACTCTTAACTCCGATTTGCAGAGGGTATCTGAGTGGTGCACTCAAAATTTAGTTAAATTCAATGCATCCAAGACAGTTTCTGGCTATCTCTTTATCTTCTCCTCCTGATAACCCTATTGTCTTCGAAAGTAACGAAATTTACCCTCTTCACTCTATTAACATATTAGGAATGCATATAGCCTCTAACTTGTCTAGGAGGAATCACAATCTAAATTTCTAAATCTTCATCCAAAAAATTGGAGGTTCTCTTTTGTTTTCGTCATTACTTTTCCTCTTTACAGTTACTTAAAATCTATAAAGGTCTTATCCGTCCCTGCTTAGAATACTGCTCACACATCTGGGGTGCTTCTTCTTATACTTATCTCCTTGATAGGGCTGAATCTAAGGTAGTCAAGACTCATTAATGATCCTTCTCTTATTTCTAATCTGGATTCTCTCTCTCTTCGCCGCAAAGAATCATACCTTTCTCTTTTCTATCAATACTACTTCCATCGCTGCTCTTATGAGTTGGGGAGTTGCATTCCTCCCCCACTGCCCAGGCCACTTAACACTTGCCAAGCGGCCTCATCTCACAGGTACTGTTTGGAGATTAGTAGCTCACGGATTGGTCGGTGCAGCGACTGCTTCTTCCCATCTACCTCCAGACTCTGGAACTCTCCTCCTCTTTCTGTCTTTCCTAATTCTTATGACCTATCTTCCTTCAAAAAGTGGATCTATAATCATCTTAGGGCCTAATCTCCTCTGTACTTTGACTATTTTTTCTGTCTGACACTTTCCTTTGTGTAAAACCTTACCTGCCTGCCGAGGTGCTGCTGGCGGCTGCTGGGGTGGCCCGTGGGGGTGGGGCGCCGGCGACGACCCTTGATGGTGGCCTTCCTTCCCTTCATCTTAAGTGTTTTCTCGTGCTCAGGCCTTTAATGATAAGGACAGTTTTTGCCTGTCCCAGTGTCACACTCTTAAAAAAAAAAAAAAGTCACACCTCTTTCACTATGTCCCCTTGTTGTCCTACCTGCACTGTACTTCTAACGTATTCATTCTTTATCCATAAATTTTTGTCATAACTAGAGAAAACCACAACACAATTAGATTTCCATTAAAAATTCTTTTTTTATGATTACCCAAAGGAAAATGGTTCCCTACAGAACTTGAAGAAAGTTAGTAAAAAACGTGCATCCTTTGAAATTAACTTATCTTGATGGAGACTGATGCAAAGACAATGCAACAGGTACAGCCGAGTGAAAGAGAAAGATAACACGTTGCTGGTGTAGCAACAGATGAATGAGGGGCAGCATATTTTCCTTTTTGGATTGTATTAATTTAAGTTCAGGTTTAGGTGACAGAATGGCATCGACTTTTTATTGAGTTTATTAGTGATGTTTTCACTTATGCACGCCGTGACAATGAGATTGCAGCCGACCCGGAACTTGTGGTTGACTCTAACTATAATCACATTCCTACAGCAACTCTTCAACACTCTCTTTCTTTATATATGTGTAACTACTTTTAGCAGGAAAGATCAGGGGTCTAGAGCCAAGGCACCCGGATCATACTGTTGTCAGGATGGCTATAATATAAATAATACGAAACAAGGAGTTTCAGATTCCTTCACAAGTCTGATCCGAGTGTGACAACCAAGGACAGCTCACTCAGGCAGTGTACAAACTGCTCCCATAACCCCAAATGGAGCAACCAAATTCCACGTTCAGTGATGTGGGCGGTTGTTTACGCAATGGACATTCTCTTCAAAGCTGATAAATCTGTGTCCAACTTGGAATATTGTTAATCAAACCTCCTAATCTTCAATCAGTAAAATCACCAACACAATAAACAACTCGCACACACACACACACACACACATATATATATATATATATATAAATAAGTACAAACTGTTAGCATACAGCACTAAATAGTAAGGAAGCCCATCAGTGAAACAAAACTTATAAAACAATGCTATATTTCGGATCCTAACTGGATCCCTTCTCAAGCACAACTCAGTTGTGCTTGAGAAGGGATCCAGTTAGGATCCGAAATATAGCATTGTTTTATAAGTTTTGTTTCACTGATGGGCTTCCTTACTATATATATATATATATATATATATATATATATATATATATATATATATATATATATATATATATATATATATATATATATATATATATATATATATATATATACCTTGGCTGTTTCCCCCTTTAATTGGGGGGTAGCCGACATCAAAAAAGGAAAACAGTTTGGGGAGAAGTTATTCTCCCCTCTACTCCCCCTCTTCTTTGACGTCTCACAGGAGGTTGGTAAAAGGGGGGGGATTCCTAGTCCCCCCGCCCGTCCACTTTTAGTCGCTTTTTACGACACGCAGGGTATACTGTGAGGCTATATATATATATATATATATATATATATATATATATATATATATATATATATATATATATATATATATACAGTGTTACCTCGGTTATTCGCGCTTCTTGGTTCGCGTTCTCACTCTATCGCGGTTTTTTTGGGATAAATTATTATTTTATTTTATGGGTATACGCAAAAATATTAAAATATTGAAAAAAAACATTTTCAGAATTTTAATATTTTTTTGAAATTTACGTTGTGTGCTGTTATTTATAATGTAAAGGGTGTTTTTTTAACAGTGCAGGGAGGGTTTATACAGTATTTAAACGAAAAAAATAATTGTAAATGAGTATGTATGTCACGTCATTATCACCTCATTCACCGTAATTTTATCTATCACTTTCATAAAAATTTACGTTGCTTGCTGTTATTTATAATGTAAAGGGTGTTTTTTTAACAGTGCAGGGAGGGTTTATACAGTGTAAACATAAAAATATATTAAAATATCTATGTACATATAGGCGGATCCTACTTCGCGGATTTCCTGGTTCGCGGCGGGTCCCGGAACCGAACTACCGCGATAAGTGAGGCAACACTGTATGTATATATATATATATATATATTATATATATATATATATATATATATATATATATATATATATATATATATATATATATATATATATATATATATATATATATATATATATATATATATATATATATATATATATGGAAGAAAAATTACTATAAATCGTCTATTGTATGTGAAACTGATGGGTAGATATATAGATATTTGTTATATTAATCTCACTATTCGCTTTGCAGGAATGTAGCTATTACCTCTATATTAATTTCTGTCCTAGTTTTATTAACTGGAATCAGGTACCTCCTCTATCAGCTACTCCATATTTTACAAGTGTACATGACACACTGAGGGAGGCGGGAGGAAGGAGGTGGGAGCAAATGATACAAGTCCCAAATGCGCATGCGTTAGCAAAGCAATGAAGGGAAAAAATCGCTCTGCCAGCAATTTCGGAAGCTATGAGCTGAGTATCGTAAGTATCGCTAGCGTAGCTTTGCTTCCGGTGTGAATGGCCTCATTTAAAATAATGCAAGCAATCAAATGCCACGCGGCAAGGCATGGACAGCATAGCGTGGCTCACATAGCATCGCATCCGGTGTGAAACAGCCTGTATGGGCCAAGTTGGCTCAGTGAGAGCATTGGTCCTTAATGCTACCATTAAAAGATGCTTCCACAATATAATTCAAATATACAGTGCTCATTAGTTGTACACAACATATGTACAGCTTTATATCAAGAAAATTTTGGTTATAAAATCTCCATCAACATTTCTGTGTACTTCGTGCTTTAACCTTCGGGAGAATAAAATTGCTGTCACACAAAACCATTTTAATCATAAAAAAAAGTGATTTGCAAATTTCTCAAACATGAATCATAGTTGAAAAGAAAAACACAAATGTATAACATAATGCAACAAATTTTACGAATGCAAGAAGTCTTATCCTTGTATGAGCAAGTGTATAAAGCAAGTCATCGCTATGGGTTTAAAAGGATTATTAATTCACTCAATGACGTATTCATTATGCAATACCAAACATCACTTCACTTAACATTTCGCAATCTCTGGATCAAAATTCATCACATCCAAAATTGAGGAGTAACAAAAAAAAATACTAGAGATTATCATTAACACATAAAAGTAAGTTTTGCTGACTGAATTTATTCTCAGAGAAGCATGCAGTATCTGTTCTTATTGATGCTTCAGTAACGGCATGGATCGGCTCAATATCAGCAGTACGAGATCATTATTCATTATATATATTTATCATCCAAATACTTACCTCATCATGAAATTTTTGGCTCGTAATACCAGAAATAATTGGAAAAACTGACAATCTAAGAGATATTCTTGACCAGATACTATCACCTTTCATCTATCTCTCCTCATCATCTTGTTCTGGAAGAAGGAAATATAGCACTGAATATTATTAAAGGAAAACATACCCGTGCCTGAAAAAACATACTGTATTCTTTATATAGGGAGTAATTACTAAAAATATACACTTATATGTTCCCTTTTTGAACTGCATATTAAATTCTATATTTAGGCTTAGAACATTTAAGAGATGTACAGACGTTAACAAAGTTATTGTACTTTCGGAATAAATATCATTTCTATTTTAACATTTTTGCGAATTTCAGAGATGTGCCACAATTCTGTTATGCAAGGCTAGTTATGCAATTCAGTTTTTTTTATGAGTGTGACACCAGGACAGGCCCAAAAAGGATAATAAAATATAAGTTCCCTCATTGGGAAAAGGAAGACACATATTTTATGTGCCTCTTATAGTCTCCATTACGGAGGTTGCCACAGACAGATTGGTGCTGGGGAATTAAGGATGGATGTCTTTCCTAATGTTCTGCTGCAGACTCAGAGGGAGACACTCTAGTACTAAAATTCTTGCACATAAGACACTCGTTTTGTGTCACTATTAGTGAACAAAGACAAATTGGTGCTGGGGAATTAAAGTCGGATGCCCTCCCAAACACACCGTTGTGGGTCTATATGAAGACACTCTATTACAGTACTATAATTCTGGTACATGAGAAGCCATTATATTACTACAAATGTATTTACAAGATATTATAACTGTTGTGCAGTACGAAAATCGATGAAAGCATAAAAATTGTGGATTAGAGGGAGAATGTTGTTCAAAAGGAGATGCATTTTGAAGGAAATTGTCAAGAGGGAATCAATATACTATTAAACCGTTGTTCCAGACACTATGGGTATATAATTATTATTAAAAGCAAGACTATAGTACTGAAATTCTTGTTCGAAGAGAGACACTAAAGTATAATCATTCTTGTTCAGAGACACTGGAGTATTATAATTTTCAATCAAAGAGAGATATTATCGTTTTATAAGTCGTAAATGCAGGAGACATACTAGTTTACATAGGAATAATAGCATCTCTTTTTATAGGAATAACTGAAAAAAAGGTTTCCTAACCAATTAAAACAGTATGTACATTTTTTTTTTTCAACAGTAAAACTAGTCCACTTAAAAGATTTTTTCTAATTTTGAGGATGATAATAGACCTGATTCCCTGTTACATGATAGCTAATAAGCAAAATGGATTTGGAAAAGTTAACTAAACCAATTCATTGCTCAAAGAGTCTGTTGTTTTAGGATGTTACTCTGGCATTATTAATATACAGCATTGCAGTGTAACTCTTATTGTATGAGTATTTTCTGTTACTATTAATCCTTATTATGGGGTTGGACACAGACAGATTGGAGAGTGGGAATCAAGGCTGGATGTCCTTTCTAACACTCCATGGTGGGCTCGATTGTAGATCTGTCATCTCTTGATGTGAGTATTCTAACCATTACACTATTTAGTATTGCTGCATATTACTGTATTAATACCTAGTGCACTGTTATCTATTGCTTAGAAGTCAATTTTACAGGGCTATGGGGTGAGTACGTACAAAAAGAGCCACTGTTCATGGGCTTGTAACATGCAGAGTAGACATTCAAAGATGTATGGATCTATCTTGCCCCATTTAATGTCATAGTGATGTATGACTGCAATAACATACATATTATTACAATTACATTGAACCCTTGATGTCAGAGGGTCAATCTGTAAAAAATTAGAATTGCTATTGCAATTTGATATACACCTAGTTCGTTTTTTACGTGTGTTTATAATCCGCAAAACTGGAATAATGCCCCTAATATATAATAGTAAAAAAATACAAAATTCGCGAATAATGCCAAAGCAAAAAAATTCGAAAAAAAAATGTCATTTTAGTATATAATTGACTGCCTTGGAGACACTTTTCCACCATCATCCTCCTCTTCTACCGCTTAATGCGATCGGATATTATGAAGATAATGGAAAAAAGCATTAAGAACAAACAGCAAACAAACTTGCTATATAATATCGTCAGGGAATTAGCGTGCGAGGGTGCATCAGCTGATACGGAGGCGTCAAAACGTTTGCAGACAGAAGTTCGTTCTCCCGCATCCTCCTCCTCTTCTACTACTTAATGCGATCGAATATTATGAAGAAAATTGAAAAAAGCATTAAGAATAAACAGAAAACAAACTTTCGATATAATATTGTCAGGGAAATAGCGTGCGAGGGCGAATCAGCTGATACGGAAGAGGCAAAACGTTTGCAGATAGAGGTTCGATCTCCCGCATCCTCCTCCTCTTCTGCTGCTTAATGCGATCGAATATTATGAAGAGAATTGAAAAAAGCATGAAGAACAAACTGCAAACAAACTTTCGATATAATATCGTCAGGGAAATAGCATGTGAGGGTGTATCAGCTAATACGGAAGTGGCAAAACATTTGCAGATAGAGGTTCGTTTTCCTGTATCCTTCTCCTCTTCTACTGCTTAATGCCAACGGATATTATGAAAATAATGGAAAAAAAGCATTAAGAATAAACTTTTTATATAATATCGTCAGGGAAATAGCGTGCGAGGGTGCATCAGCTGATATGGAAGAGGCAAAACGTTTGCAGATCGAGGTTACTTCTCCCACATCCTCCTCCTCTTCTACCGCTTAATGCAATCAAATATTATGAATAGAATTGAGAAAAGCATTAAGAACAAACAGCAAACAAACTTTCGATATAATATCGTCAGGGAAATAGCATGTGAGGGTGTATCAGCTGATACGGAAGTGGCAAAACGTTTGCAGATAGAGGTTCGTTTTCCTGTATCCTTCTCCTCTTCTACTGCTTAATGCCAACGGATATTATGAAAATAATGGAAAAAAAGCATTAAGAATAAACTTTTTATATAATATCGTCAGGGAAATAGCGTGCGAGGGTGCATCAGCTGATATGGAAGAGGCAAAACGTTTGCAGATCGAGGTTCGTTCTCCCACATCCTCCTCCTCTTCTACCGCTTAACGCAATCAAATATTATGAAAAGAATTGAAAAAAGCATTAAGAACAAACAGCAAACAAACTTGCAAATACAATATCGTCAGGGAAATATCGTTCGAGGGTGCATCAGCTGATACGGAGGCGGCAAAACGTTTGTATCCTTGTGCTCACCGCCACCATGCACATCCCTGTGAATGCCTGTTGTCCACTGCATAATAGAGTGCATTAATTTGTTTACTGTACAGTACATCTGTATATCTTTTATACTACACAATTTGCATGTTAATATAAATAACTACAGGTCTTTCTGCTTTGTTATGTACTTATAAAATATGTTTTAGTTATCTTATATATTTGGTATAGTGTGTCTATGTGCGCTTGTGGAACGTATCTATGCCCATTATCATTGTTTCTTATGGAAAATGACTCGTTACATTATGCGAAAATTACAATACGCGGCACTTCTGAGACCCTATCTTCGCGTTATTCTAAGAACTAGGTGTACTCTCCAATTTTTGCTGGAACCTGGAAAAATGAGTAACCCCCAAAACCCCATGAAAAGTTATATAACCTCTAGAGCATACTGGAGTTACTCTTCTTTACAAGATCCTCTTCTTATGCAATAGTAAGCAATACCTAGCCCATGTGATGTCAAGGTAAACTGAGGAGATAAGAGGAAGGTTTGAGTTTACCTAGTTATGAATTTGGTCTAATAATAAACATTTGTATGACTAATAAAGGTATATGAATTTGCCAGAGAGCGATATTTCCCTGTCCTTACAAAATATATTTTTAATTTGTTGGCTGAGGATACTGTGAGAAACTATGATATTTTAGGTATGGGAAAATGACTGTATTGCAGTTCTGCATTTATCATTTGTAAAAATATTCACACTTGTGAAAACACTGTTAATTAATGCATGAAGTACTTTACAAACATGTCAATATTTAATAAAAAAAAAAAAATACTGTACTGTATATCTGAATGTGTTACGTAATATATGCAAAAATATGCACAGAGCATAAAAAACACAAAACTTCAAAAATCAATAGAATTTTTAACATAATTACTACTGTAGTTTGCATACATTAAAACATAATAATTGGGTGTAATTTAGGAAACATTGAAAATCAATAAAAAAAAAATGAGAGCACGCACGAGTGAGTGAGTTTTACCTCTTTGGAGTTTTATACATTTTATTGCAATAACTGGAATAAACAAACCATGGACGTTCATAATGTAAATGACCACGCAAACCCTGTGTTGCTTCAGAGCAGAAAAGCTGTAAGGGATTACAAAAAGAGTCGAGGGAAAATTTTTTCCTTCATTTCTTTATATATGTCACTATTAAGTCCCCATTATAAGGGTGGACATTGGTAGCCTGGTGCTGGGATATTAAGACTGGATGCCCTCCCTAAAATCCCGCCATGGACGCGATTGAGGACTGTCACAACCTGAGTCAAGTATTCTAGTCACTACGTTACAGCAGTCCCCATAGAGTTGAGGAGACAATGCCTCAAAATAGAAATGCCTTACTTACTGCGTTTTCCTTGCTGATGGCGGCCAGGGATATTACCAGTGCGAAGCATGTGCTGCAATCTTTCAACCTCTTCCATGGACCGGGCATTGGTAATAGCCTGACGAATGGCGGCAGCATCTTCGGCACTCATCTGGTCTATTGAGTGAGAAGAAAGGAAACTTATTTTGAATGTTGAAAAATTATTGTTGAACAACAGTATACATAGTTATGTTAGTAAAAAATGACTGAGCAGGGATGAATTTGTTTTTTAATGAGCCCTTTTGTCATTATATCCATTGGTGGAGGCCAAAAATTGATACATACAACTAAAGAGTTAGAATATGCATCAAAAACAATCTGTGAGTTCACTAATAAAATTTAAAAAAATATGTTTCTTCAGCAATACACATCTTCACACTATCACAAAAATGTAAACTGCCCCAAGTCCCTAATGAAGGCCATTGCCGATCACGGGCTTCCCTACAGAGCTCTCAGGGAGTGTATGCTTGGGGAAGAAAAACGACAACTACAAAAACAAAATAATTTGTAATTATCTTCCTACTGTCGTGGTCACCATGCTTAATCTGGCATGTAAAAACATGTGTAAAAAATACGTAAAACAACCCAACAGAAAAACAATTCTCACCTAAAGCCGCTGGACGATTATCCATAATTCCTCCAGCTCCTGGTACAAATGTTCTGACCTTTTTTGCTTCTTTCTGGATTTCTTTTCCAAGCTTACTCTTAAAGAGCTTTCTGGCCATATCTCTCTCACGTTCCCTCACTCTCCGGAAGTCTAGCACCCGAACCTATCAACAGAAAATTTCAAAAACAAATAACAATCCTGTTTTAATTATTTCAGCAAGTACTAACACTCATAAACAATATAAACAGTTTACCTCACACAGGCTCCTATCTGAAGACCGTTGAGAATGTCTTCGAACATATATGCCTATGGAATCATGGGTGACTTGCAAATTTCACTGCATGCATATTCCTCCCCACAAAAGTCATTTAGTTATTCAGGGGTAAAAATTTTCATGGGTGGAAAATACATGAAACCCAAATATGGATGCGCATCTGTAAAAAGCTTGATATTCCCACCAAATAAACCCTCTTCACCAGTGTCTTTATGGAGGTACGAGATGGCAGTAAATACCACTGAAGTGTGGCGTTTGCCTTTGTTGTTTATGTATCAACCAAATCCTACCATAATGACTCTGGTAAATTACAACATTTAGAGCTTGTCTCTTAAAATTCATAAGACTTCAGAGGAAGGAAATGAAAGTGTATAGTAAATTAGAAGTGCCAGACTTCATTTACCATTTTCCATAAGTTATTTTAGCTGTGGTCACCATACAATGTTCAATGAGTAATGGT